>JAVIWC010001000.1:0-22588 GCA_031894815.1 Creontiades dilutus | reverse complement strand
ACGAATCTGAAGTCCTTTTTCGATAAAACGCTTCCTTCATGGTTATTTTCGCGTTTTTTCATCAAAATTGCTCAAAAATTAACTCTGTTTAATCGCTTTCAAACCTACTCTAAGGGGTTTTTCGGGGTGCTGAACACGAATCTGAAGTCCTTTTTTCGATAAAACGCTTCCTTCATGGTTATTTTCGCGTTTTTTCATCAAAATTGCTCAAAAATAAACTCTGTTTAATCGCTTTCAAACCTACTCTCTAAGGGGTTTTTCGGGGTGCTGAACACGAATCTGAAGTCCTTTTTCGATAAAACGCTTCCTTCATGGTTATTTTCGCGTTTTTTCATCAAAATTGCTCAAAAATTAACTCTGTTTAATCGCTTTCAAACCTACTCTAAGGGGTTTTTCGGGGTGCTGAACACGAATCTGAAGTCCTTTTTTCGATAAAACGCTTCCTTCATGGTTATTTTCGCGTTTTTTCATCAAAATTGCTCAAAAATTAACTCTGTTTAATCGCTTTCAAACCTACTCTCTAAGGGGTTTTTCGGGGTGCTGAACACGAATCTGAAGTCCTTTTTTCGATAAAACGCTTCCTTCATGGTTATTTTCGCGTTTTTTCATCAAAATTGCTCAAAAATTAACTCTGTTTAATCGCTTTCAAACCTACTCTCTAAGGGGTTTTTCGGGGTGCTGAACACGAATCTGAAGTCCGTTTTTCGATAAAACGCTTCCTTCATGGTTATTTTCGCGTTTTTTCATCAAAATTGCTCAAAAATTAACTCTGTTTAATCGCTTTCAAACCTACTCTCTAAGGGGTTTTTCGGGGTGCTGAACACGAATCTGAAGTCCTTTTTTCGATAAAACGCTTCCTTCATGGTTATTTTCGCGTTTTTTCATCAAAATTGCTCAAAAATAAACTCTGTTTAATCGCTTTCAAACCTACTCTAAGGGTTTTTCGGGGTGCTGAACACGAATCTGAAGTCCTTTTTTCGATAAAACGCTTCCTCATGGTTATTTTCGCGTTTTTTCATCAAAATTGCTCAAAAATAAACTCTGTTTAATCGCTTTCAAACCTACTCTCTAAGGGGTTTTTCGGGGTGCTGAACACGAATCTGAAGTCCTTTTTCGATAAAACGCTTCCTTCATGGTTATTTTCGCGTTTTTTCATCAAAATTGCTCAAAAATAAACTCTGTTTAATCGCTTTCAAACCTACTCTCTAAGGGGTTTTTCGGGGTGCTGAACACGAAGTCCGTTTTTCGAAGTCCTTTTTTCGATAAAACGCTTCCTTCATGGTTATTTTCGCGTTTTTTCATCAAAATTGCTCAAAAATTAAAAATTAACTCTGTTTAATCGCTTTCAAACCTACTCTCTAAGGGGTTTTTCGGGGTGCTGAACACGAATCTGAAGTCCTTTTTTCGATAAAACGCTTCCTTCATGGTTATTTTCGCGTTTTTTCATCAAAATTGCTCAAAAATAAACTCTGTTTAATCGCTTTCAAACCTACTCTCTAAGGGGTTTTTCGGGGTGCTGAACACGAATCTGAAGTCCTTTTTTCGATAAAACGCTTCCTTCATGGTTATTTTCGCGTTTTTTCATCAAAATTGCTCAAAAATAAACTCTGTTTAATCGCTTTCAAACCTACTCTCTAAGGGGTTTTTCGGGGTGCTGAACACGAATCTGAAGTCCTTTTTCGATAAAACGCTTCCTTCATGGTTATTTTCGCGTTTTTTCATCAAAATTGCTCAAAAATTAACTCTGTTTAATCGCTTTCAAACCTACTCTCTAAGGGGTTTTTCGGGGTGCTGAACACGAATCTGAAGTCCTTTTTTCGATAAAACGCTTCCTTCATGGTTATTTTCGCGTTTTTTCATCAAAATTGCTCAAAAATAAACTCTGTTTAATCGCTTTCAAACCTACTCTAAGGGGTTTTTCGGGGTGCTGAACACGAATCTGAAGTCCTTTTTTCGATAAAACGCTTCCTTCATGGTTATTTTCGCGTTTTTTCATCAAAATTGCTCAAAAATAAACTCTGTTTAATCGCTTTCAAACCTACTCTCTAAGGGGTTTTTCGGGGTGCTGAACACGAATCTGAAGTCCTTTTTCGATAAAACGCTTCCTTCATGGTTATTTTCGCGTTTTTTCATCAAAATTGCTCAAAAATAAACTCTGTTTAATCGCTTTCAAACCTACTCTCTAAGGGGTTTTTCGGGGTGCTGAACACGAATCTGAAGTCCTTTTTTCGATAAAACGCTTCCTTCATGGTTATTTTCGCGTTTTTTCATCAAAATTGCTCAAAAATAAACTCTGTTTAATCGCTTTCAAACCTACTCTAAGGGGTTTTTCGGGGTGCTGAACACGAATCTGAAGTCCTTTTTTCGATAAAACGCTTCCTTCATGGTTATTTTCGCGTTTTTTCATCAAAATTGCTCAAAAATAAACTCTGTTTAATCGCTTTCAAACCTACTCTCTAAGGGGTTTTTCGGGGTGCTGAACACGAATCTGAAGTCCTTTTTTCGATAAAACGCTTCCTTCATGGTTATTTTCGCGTTTTTTCATCAAAATTGCTCAAAAATAAACTCTGTTTAATCGCTTTCAAACCTACTCTAAGGGGTTTTTCGGGGTGCTGAACACGAATCTGAAGTCCTTTTTCGATAAAACGCTTCCTTCATGGTTATTTTCGCGTTTTTTCATCAAAATTGCTCAAAAATAAACTCTGTTTAATCGCTTTCAAACCTACTCTCTAAGGGGTTTTTCGGGGTGCTGAACACGAATCTGAAGTCCTTTTTTCGATAAAACGCTTCCTTCATGGTTATTTTCGCGTTTTTTCATCAAAATTGCTCAAAAATAAACTCTGTTTAATCGCTTTCAAACCTACTCTCTAAGGGGTTTTTCGGGGTGCTGAACACGAATCTGAAGTCCTTTTTTCGATAAAACGCTTCCTTCATGGTTATTTTCGCGTTTTTTCATCAAAATTGCTCAAAAATAAACTCTGTTTAATCGCTTTCAAACCTACTCTCTAAGGGGTTTTTCGGGGTGCTGAACACGAATCTGAAGTCCTTTTTTCGATAAAACGCTTCCTTCATGGTTATTTTCGCGTTTTTTCATCAAAATTGCTCAAAAATAAACTCTGTTTAATCGCTTTCAAACCTACTCTCTAAGGGGTTTTTCGGGGTGCTGAACACGAATCTGAAGTCCTTTTTCGATAAAACGCTTCCTTCATGGTTATTTTCGCGTTTTTTCATCAAAATTGCTCAAAAATTAACTCTGTTTAATCGCTTTCAAACCTACTCTCTAAGGGGTTTTTCGGGGTGCTGAACACGAATCTGAAGTCCTTTTTTCGATAAAACGCTTCCTTCATGGTTATTTTCGCGTTTTTTCATCAAAATTGCTCAAAAATAAACTCTGTTTAATCGCTTTCAAACCTACTCTCTAAGGGGTTTTTCGGGGTGCTGAACACGAATCTGAAGTCCTTTTTTCGATAAAACGCTTCCTTCATGGTTATTTTCGCGTTTTTTCATCAAAATTGCTCAAAAATAAACTCTGTTTAATCGCTTTCAAACCTACTCTCTAAGGGGTTTTTCGGGGTGCTGAACACGAATCTGAAGTCCTTTTTTCGATAAAACGCTTCCTTCATGGTTATTTTCGCGTTTTTTCATCAAAATTGCTCAAAAATAAACTCTGTTTAATCGCTTTCAAACCTACTCTCTAAGGGGTTTTTCGTGCTGAACACGAATTTCATCAAAATTGCTCAAAAATAAACTCTGTTTAATCGCTTTCAAACCTACTCTCTAAGGGGTTTTTCGGGGTGCTGAACACGAATCTGAAGTCCGTTTTTCGATAAAACGCTTCCTTCATGGTTATTTTCGCGTTTTTTCATCAAAATTGCTCAAAAATTAAACTCTGTTTAATCGCTTTCAAACCTACTCTCTAAGGGGTTTTTCGGGGTGCTGAACACGAATCTGAAGTCCTTTTTCGATAAAACGCTTCCTTCATGGTTATTTTCGCGTTTTTTCATCAAAATTGCTCAAAAATAAACTCTGTTTAATCGCTTTCAAACCTACTCTCTAAGGGGTTT
Organism: Creontiades dilutus; assembly: GCA_031894815.1. Lineage (NCBI taxonomy): Eukaryota > Metazoa > Arthropoda > Insecta > Hemiptera > Miridae > Creontiades > Creontiades dilutus. Next base: position 18,524 of record JAVIWC010001000.1, on the reverse strand, counting down.
TTCGGGGTGCTGAACACGAATCTGAAGTCCGTTTTTCGATAAAACGCTTCCTTCATGGTTATTTTCGCGTTTTTTCATCAAAATTGCTCAAAAATAAACTCTGTTTAATCGCTTTCAAACCTACTCTCTAAGGGGTTTTTCGGGGTGCTGAACACGAATCTGAAGTCCTTTTTTCGATAAAACGCTTCCTTCATGGTTATTTTCGCGTTTTTTCATCAAAATTGCTCAAAAATAAACTCTGTTTAATCGCTTTCAAACCTACTCTCTAAGGGGTTTTTCGGGGTGCTGAACACGAATCTGAAGTCCTTTTTCGATAAAACGCTTCCTTCATGGTTATTTTCGCGTTTTTTCATCAAAATTGCTCAAAAATAAACTCTGTTTAATCGCTTTCAAACCTACTCTCTAAGGGGTTTTTCGGGGTGCTGAACACGAATCTGAAGTCCTTTTTCGATAAAACGCTTCCTTCATGGTTATTTTCGCGTTTTTTCATCAAAATTGCTCAAAAATAAACTCTGTTTAATCGCTTTCAAACCTACTCTCTAAGGGGTTTTTCGGGGTGCTGAACACGAATCTGAAGTCCGTTTTTCGATAAAACGCTTCCTTCATGGTTATTTTCGCGTTTTTTCATCAAAATTGCTCAAAAATAAACTCTGTTTAATCGCTTTCAAACCTACTCTCTAAGGGGTTTTTCGGGGTGCTGAACACGAATCTGAAGTCCTTTTTTCGATAAAACGCTTCCTTCATGGTTATTTTCGCGTTTTTTCATCAAAATTGCTCAAAAATAAACTCTGTTTAATCGCTTTCAAACCTACTCTCTAAGGGGTTTTTCGGGGTGCTGAACACGAATCTGAAGTCCTTTTTCGATAAAACGCTTCCTTCATGGTTATTTTCGCGTTTTTTCATCAAAATTGCTCAAAAATAAACTCTGTTTAATCGCTTTCAAACCTACTCTCTAAGGGGTTTTTCGGGGTGCTGAACACGAATCTGAAGTCCTTTTTTCGATAAAACGCTTCCTTCATGGTTATTTTCGCGTTTTTTCATCAAAATTGCTCAAAAATAAACTCTGTTTAATCGCTTTCAAACCTACTCTCTAAGGGGTTTTTCGGGGTGCTGAACACGAATCTGAAGTCCTTTTTCGATAAAACGCTTCCTTCATGGTTATTTTCGCGTTTTTTCATCAAAATTGCTCAAAAATAAACTCTGTTTAATCGCTTTCAAACCTACTCTCTAAGGGGTTTTTCGGGGTGCTGAACACGAATCTGAAGTCCTTTTTTCGATAAAACGCTTCCTTCATGGTTATTTTCGCGTTTTTTCATCAAAATTGCTCAAAAATAAACTCTGTTTAATCGCTTTCAAACCTACTCTCTAAGGGGTTTTTCGGGGTGCTGAACACGAATCTGAAGTCCTTTTTTCGATAAAACGCTTCCTTCATGGTTATTTTCGCGTTTTTTCATCAAAATTGCTCAAAAATAAACTCTGTTTAATCGCTTTCAAACCTACTCTCTAAGGGGTTTTTCGGGGTGCTGAACACGAATCTGAAGTCCTTTTTTCGATAAAACGCTTCCTTCATGGTTATTTTCGCGTTTTTTCATCAAAATTGCTCAAAAATAAACTCTGTTTAATCGCTTTCAAACCTACTCTCTAAGGGGTTTTTCGGGGTGCTGAACACGAATCTGAAGTCCGTTTTTCGATAAAACGCTTCCTTCATGGTTATTTTCGCGTTTTTTCATCAAAATTGCTCAAAAATAAACTCTGTTTAATCGCTTTCAAACCTACTCTCTAAGGGGTTTTTCGGGGTGCTGAACACGAATCTGAAGTCCTTTTTTCGATAAAACGCTTCCTTCATGGTTATTTTCGCGTTTTTTCATCAAAATTGCTCAAAAATAAACTCTGTTTAATCGCTTTCAAACCTACTCTCTAAGGGGTTTTTCGGGGTGCTGAACACGAATCTGAAGTCCTTTTTTCGATAAAACGCTTCCTTCATGGTTATTTTCGCGTTTTTTCATCAAAATTGCTCAAAAATAAACTCTGTTTAATCGCTTTCAAACCTACTCTCTAAGGGGTTTTTCGGGGTGCTGAACACGAATCTGAAGTCCTTTTTTCGATAAAACGCTTCCTTCATGGTTATTTTCGCGTTTTTTCATCAAAATTGCTCAAAAATAAACTCTGTTTAATCGCTTTCAAACCTACTCTCTAAGGGGTTTTTCGGGGTGCTGAACACGAATCTGAAGTCCTTTTTTCGATAAAACGCTTCCTTCATGGTTATTTTCGCGTTTTTTCATCAAAATTGCTCAAAAATAAACTCTGTTTAATCGCTTTCAAACCTACTCTCTAAGGGGTTTTTCGGGGTGCTGAACACGAATCTGAAGTCCTTTTTCGATAAAACGCTTCCTTCATGGTTATTTTCGCGTTTTTTCATCAAAATTGCTCAAAAATAAACTCTGTTTAATCGCTTTCAAACCTACTCTCTAAGGGGTTTTTCGGGGTGCTGAACACGAATCTGAAGTCCTTTTTTCGATAAAACGCTTCCTTCATGGTTATTTTCGCGTTTTTTCATCAAAATTGCTCAAAAATAAACTCTGTTTAATCGCTTTCAAACCTACTCTCTAAGGGGTTTTTCGGGGTGCTGAACACGAATCTGAAGTCCTTTTTTCGATAAAACGCTTCCTTCATGGTTATTTTCGCGTTTTTTCATCAAAATTGCTCAAAAATAAACTCTGTTTAATCGCTTTCAAACCTACTCTCTAAGGGGTTTTTCGGGGTGCTGAACACGAATCTGAAGTCCTTTTTTCGATAAAACGCTTCCTTCATGGTTATTTTCGCGTTTTTTCATCAAAATTGCTCAAAAATAAACTCTGTTTAATCGCTTTCAAACCTACTCTCTAAGGGGTTTTTCGGGGTGCTGAACACGAATCTGAAGTCCTTTTTCGATAAAACGCTTCCTTCATGGTTATTTTCGCGTTTTTTCATCAAAATTGCTCAAAAATAAACTCTGTTTAATCGCTTTCAAACCTACTCTCTAAGGGGTTTTTCGGGGTGCTGAACACGAATCTGAAGTCCTTTTTCGATAAAACGCTTCCTTCATGGTTATTTTCGCGTTTTTTCATCAAAATTGCTCAAAAATAAACTCTGTTTAATCGCTTTCAAACCTACTCTCTAAGGGGTTTTTCGGGGTGCTGAACACGAATCTGAAGTCCTTTTTTCGATAAAACGCTTCCTTCATGGTTATTTTCGCGTTTTTTCATCAAAATTGCTCAAAAATAAACTCTGTTTAATCGCTTTCAAACCTACTCTCTAAGGGGTTTTTCGGGGTGCTGAACACGAATCTGAAGTCCTTTTTTCGATAAAACGCTTCCTTCATGGTTATTTTCGCGTTTTTTCATCAAAATTGCTCAAAAATAAACTCTGTTTAATCGCTTTCAAACCTACTCTCTAAGGGGTTTTTCGGGGTGCTGAACACGAATCTGAAGTCCTTTTTTCGATAAAACGCTTCCTTCATGGTTATTTTCGCGTTTTTTCATCAAAATTGCTCAAAAATTAACTCTGTTTAATCGCTTTCAAACCTACTCTCTAAGGGGTTTTTCGGGGTGCTGAACACGAATCTGAAGTCCTTTTTCGATAAAACGCTTCCTTCATGGTTATTTTCGCGTTTTTTCATCAAAATTGCTCAAAAATAAACTCTGTTTAATCGCTTTCAAACCTACTCTCTAAGGGGTTTTTCGGGGTGCTGAACACGAATCTGAAGTCCTTTTTTCGATAAAACGCTTCCTTCATGGTTATTTTCGCGTTTTTTCATCAAAATTGCTCAAAAATAAACTCTGTTTAATCGCTTTCAAACCTACTCTCTAAGGGGTTTTTCGGGGTGCTGAACACGAATCTGAAGTCCTTTTTTCGATAAAACGCTTCCTTCATGGTTATTTTCGCGTTTTTTCATCAAAATTGCTCAAAAATAAACTCTGTTTAATCGCTTTCAAACCTACTCTAAGGGGTTTTTCGGGGTGCTGAACACGAATCTGAAGTCCTTTTTTCGATAAAACGCTTCCTTCATGGTTATTTTCGCGTTTTTTCATCAAAATTGCTCAAAAATAAACTCTGTTTAATCGCTTTCAAACCTACTCTCTAAGGGGTTTTTCGGGGTGCTGAACACGAATCTGAAGTCCTTTTTTCGATAAAACGCTTCCTTCATGGTTATTTTCGCGTTTTTTCATCAAAATTGCTCAAAAATAAACTCTGTTTAATCGCTTTCAAACCTACTCTCTAAGGGGTTTTTCGGGGTGCTGAACACGAATCTGAAGTCCTTTTTTCGATAAAACGCTTCCTTCATGGTTATTTTCGCGTTTTTTCATCAAAATTGCTCAAAAATTAACTCTGTTTAATCGCTTTCAAACCTACTCTCTAAGGGGTTTTTCGGGGTGCTGAACACGAATCTGAAGTCCGTTTTTCGATAAAACGCTTCCTTCATGGTTATTTTCGCGTTTTTTCATCAAAATTGCTCAAAAATAAACTCTGTTTAATCGCTTTCAAACCTACTCTCTAAGGGGTTTTTCGGGGTGCTGAACACGAATCTGAAGTCCTTTTTCGATAAAACGCTTCCTTCATGGTTATTTTCGCGTTTTTTCATCAAAATTGCTCAAAAATTAAACTCTGTTTAATCGCTTTCAAACCTACTCTCTAAGGGGTTTTTCGGGGTGCTGAACACGAATCTGAAGTCCTTTTTTCGATAAAACGCTTCCTTCATGGTTATTTTCGCGTTTTTTCATCAAAATTGCTCAAAAATAAACTCTGTTTAATCGCTTTCAAACCTACTCTCTAAGGGGTTTTTCGGGGTGCTGAACACGAATCTGAAGTCCTTTTTTCGATAAAACGCTTCCTTCATGGTTATTTTCGCGTTTTTTCATCAAAATTGCTCAAAAATAAACTCTGTTTAATCGCTTTCAAACCTACTCTCTAAGGGGTTTTTCGGGGTGCTGAACACGAATCTGAAGTCCTTTCGATAAAACGCTTCCTTCATGGTTATTTTCGCGTTTTTTCATCAAAATTGCTCAAAAATAAACTCTGTTTAATCGCTTTCAAACCTACTCTCTAAGGGGTTTTTCGGGGTGCTGAACACGAATCTGAAGTCCTTTTTCGATAAAACGCTTCCTTCATGGTTATTTTCGCGTTTTTTCATCAAAATTGCTCAAAAATAAACTCTGTTTAATCGCTTTCAAACCTACTCTCTAAGGGGTTTTTCGGGGTGCTGAACACGAATCTGAAGTCCTTTTTTCGATAAAACGCTTCCTTCATGGTTATTTTCGCGTTTTTTCATCAAAATTGCTCAAAAATTAACTCTGTTTAATCGCTTTCAAACCTACTCTCTAAGGGGTTTTTCGGGGTGCTGAACACGAATCTGAAGTCCTTTTTTCGATAAAACGCTTCCTTCATGGTTATTTTCGCGTTTTTTCATCAAAATTGCTCAAAAATTAACTCTGTTTAATCGCTTTCAAACCTACTCTCTAAGGGGTTTTTCGGGGTGCTGAACACGAATCTGAAGTCCTTTTTCGATAAAACGCTTCCTTCATGGTTATTTTCGCGTTTTTTCATCAAAATTGCTCAAAAATTAACTCTGTTTAATCGCTTTCAAACCTACTCTCTAAGGGGTTTTTCGGGGTGCTGAACACGAATCTGAAGTCCGTTTTTCGATAAAACGCTTCCTTCATGGTTATTTTCGCGTTTTTTCATCAAAATTGCTCAAAAATTAACTCTGTTTAATCGCTTTCAAACCTACTCTCTAAGGGGTTTTTCGGGGTGCTGAACACGAATCTGAAGTCCTTTTTTCGATAAAACGCTTCCTTCATGGTTATTTTCGCGTTTTTTCATCAAAATTGCTCAAAAATTAACTCTGTTTAATCGCTTTCAAACCTACTCTCTAAGGGGTTTTTCGGGGTGCTGAACACGAATCTGAAGTCCGTTTTTCGATAAAACGCTTCCTTCATGGTTATTTTCGCGTTTTTTTCATCAAAATTGCTCAAAAATAAACTCTGTTTAATCGCTTTCAAACCTACTCTCTAAGGGGTTTTTCGGGGTGCTGAACACGAATCTGAAGTCCTTTTTTCGATAAAACGCTTCCTTCATGGTTATTTTCGCGTTTTTTCATCAAAATTGCTCAAAAATAAACTCTGTTTAATCGCTTTCAAACCTACTCTCTAAGGGGTTTTTCGGGGTGCTGAACACGAATCTGAAGTCCTTTTTCGATAAAACGCTTCCTTCATGGTTATTTTCGCGTTTTTTCATCAAAATTGCTCAAAAATAAACTCTGTTTAATCGCTTTCAAACCTACTCTCTAAGGGGTTTTTCGGGGTGCTGAACACGAATCTGAAGTCCTTTTTTCGATAAAACGCTTCCTTCATGGTTATTTTCGCGTTTTTTCATCAAAATTGCTCAAAAATTAACTCTGTTTAATCGCTTTCAAACCTACTCTCTAAGGGGTTTTTCGGGGTGCTGAACACGAATCTGAAGTCCTTTTTTCGATAAAACGCTTCCTTCATGGTTATTTTCGCGTTTTTTCATCAAAATTGCTCAAAAATAAACTCTGTTTAATCGCTTTCAAACCTACTCTCTAAGGGGTTTTTCGGGGTGCTGAACACGAATCTGAAGTCCTTTTTCGATAAAACGCTTCCTTCATGGTTATTTTCGCGTTTTTTCATCAAAATTGCTCAAAAATTAAACTCTGTTTAATCGCTTTCAAACCTACTCTCTAAGGGGTTTTTCGGGGTGCTGAACACGAATCTGAAGTCCTTTTTCGATAAAACGCTTCCTTCATGGTTATTTTCGCGTTTTTTCATCAAAATTGCTCAAAAATTAACTCTGTTTAATCGCTTTCAAACCTACTCTCTAAGGGGTTTTTCGGGGTGCTGAACACGAATCTGAAGTCCTTTTTTCGATAAAACGCTTCCTTCATGGTTATTTTCGCGTTTTTTCATCAAAATTGCTCAAAAATAAACTCTGTTTAATCGCTTTCAAACCTACTCTCTAAGGGGTTTTTCGGGGTGCTGAACACGAATCTGAAGTCCTTTTTTCGATAAAACGCTTCCTTCATGGTTATTTTCGCGTTTTTTCATCAAAATTGCTCAAAAATTAACTCTGTTTAATCGCTTTCAAACCTACTCTCTAAGGGGTTTTTCGGGGTGCTGAACACGAATCTGAAGTCCTTTTTCGATAAAACGCTTCCTTCATGGTTATTTTCGCGTTTTTTCATCAAAATTGCTCAAAAATTAACTCTGTTTAATCGCTTTCAAACCTACTCTCTAAGGGGTTTTTCGGGGTGCTGAACACGAATCTGAAGTCCTTTTTCGATAAAACGCTTCCTTCATGGTTATTTTCGCGTTTTTTCATCAAAATTGCTCAAAAATTAACTCTGTTTAATCGCTTTCAAACCTACTCTCTAAGGGGTTTTTCGGGGTGCTGAACACGAATCTGAAGTCCTTTTTTCGATAAAACGCTTCCTTCATGGTTATTTTCGCGTTTTTTCATCAAAATTGCTCAAAAATTAACTCTGTTTAATCGCTTTCAAACCTACTCTCTAAGGGGTTTTTCGGGGTGCTGAACACGAATCTGAAGTCCTTTTTTCGATAAAACGCTTCCTTCATGGTTATTTTCGCGTTTTTTCATCAAAATTGCTCAAAAATTAACTCTGTTTAATCGCTTTCAAACCTACTCTCTAAGGGGTTTTTCGGGGTGCTGAACACGAATCTGAAGTCCTTTTTTCGATAAAACGCTTCCTTCATGGTTATTTTCGCGTTTTTTCATCAAAATTGCTCAAAAATTAACTCTGTTTAATCGCTTTCAAACCTACTCTCTAAGGGGTTTTTCGGGGTGCTGAACACGAATCTGAAGTCCTTTTTTCGATAAAACGCTTCCTTCATGGTTATTTTCGCGTTTTTTCATCAAAATTGCTCAAAAATAAACTCTGTTTAATCGCTTTCAAACCTACTCTCTAAGGGGTTTTTCGGGGTGCTGAACACGAATCTGAAGTCCTTTTTCGATAAAACGCTTCCTTCATGGTTATTTTCGCGTTTTTTCATCAAAATTGCTCAAAAATTAACTCTGTTTAATCGCTTTCAAACCTACTCTCTAAGGGGTTTTTCGGGGTGCTGAACACGAATCTGAAGTCCTTTTTTCGATAAAACGCTTCCTTCATGGTTATTTTCGCGTTTTTTCATCAAAATTGCTCAAAAATTAACTCTGTTTAATCGCTTTCAAACCTACTCTCTAAGGGGTTTTTCGGGGTGCTGAACACGAATCTGAAGTCCTTTTTCGATAAAACGCTTCCTTCATGGTTATTTTCGCGTTTTTTCATCAAAATTGCTCAAAAATTAACTCTGTTTAATCGCTTTCAAACCTACTCTCTAAGGGGTTTTTCGGGGTGCTGAACACGAATCTGAAGTCCGTTTTTCGATAAAACGCTTCCTTCATGGTTATTTTCGCGTTTTTTCATCAAAATTGCTCAAAAATAAACTCTGTTTAATCGCTTTCAAACCTACTCTCTAAGGGGTTTTTCGGGGTGCTGAACACGAATCTGAAGTCCTTTTTCGATAAAACGCTTCCTTCATGGTTATTTTCGCGTTTTTTCATCAAAATTGCTCAAAAATTAACTCTGTTTAATCGCTTTCAAACCTACTCTCTAAGGGGTTTTTCGGGGTGCTGAACACGAATCTGAAGTCCGTTTTTCGATAAAACGCTTCCTTCATGGTTATTTTCGCGTTTTTTCATCAAAATTGCTCAAAAATTAACTCTGTTTAATCGCTTTCAAACCTACTCTCTAAGGGGTTTTTCGGGGTGCTGAACACGAATCTGAAGTCCTTTTTCGATAAAACGCTTCCTTCATGGTTATTTTCGCGTTTTTTCATCAAAATTGCTCAAAAATTAACTCTGTTTAATCGCTTTCAAACCTACTCTCTAAGGGGTTTTTCGGGGTGCTGAACACGAATCTGAAGTCCGTTTTTCGATAAAACGCTTCCTTCATGGTTATTTTCGCGTTTTTTCATCAAAATTGCTCAAAAATAAACTCTGTTTAATCGCTTTCAAACCTACTCTCTAAGGGGTTTTTCGGGGTGCTGAACACGAATCTGAAGTCCGTTTTTCGATAAAACGCTTCCTTCATGGTTATTTTCGCGTTTTTTCATCAAAATTGCTCAAAAATTAACTCTGTTTAATCGCTTTCAAACCTACTCTCTAAGGGGTTTTTCGGGGTGCTGAACACGAATCTGAAGTCCGTTTTTCGATAAAACGCTTCCTTCATGGTTATTTTCGCGTTTTTTCATCAAAATTGCTCAAAAATAAACTCTGTTTAATCGCTTTCAAACCTACTCTCTAAGGGGTTTTTCGGGGTGCTGAACACGAATCTGAAGTCCTTTTTCGATAAAACGCTTCCTTCATGGTTATTTTCGCGTTTTTTCATCAAAATTGCTCAAAAATAAACTCTGTTTAATCGCTTTCAAACCTACTCTCTAAGGGGTTTTTCGGGGTGCTGAACACGAATCTGAAGTCCGTTTTTCGATAAAACGCTTCCTTCATGGTTATTTTCGCGTTTTTTCATCAAAATTGCTCAAAAATTAACTCTGTTTAATCGCTTTCAAACCTACTCTCTAAGGGGTTTTTCGGGGTGCTGAACACGAATCTGAAGTCCGTTTTTCGATAAAACGCTTCCTTCATGGTTATTTTCGCGTTTTTTCATCAAAATTGCTCAAAAATAACTCTGTTTAATCGCTTTCAAACCTACTCTCTAAGGGGTTTTTCGGGGTGCTGAACACGAATCTGAAGTCCGTTTTTCGATAAAACGCTTCCTTCATGGTTATTTTCGCGTTTTTTCATCAAAATTGCTCAAAAATTAACTCTGTTTAATCGCTTTCAAACCTACTCTCTAAGGGGTTTTTCGGGGTGCTGAACACGAATCTGAAGTCCGTTTTTCGATAAAACGCTTCCTTCATGGTTATTTTCGCGTTTTTTCATCAAAATTGCTCAAAAATTAAACCTGTTTAATCGCTTTCAAACCTACTCTCTAAGGGGTTTTTCGGGGTGCTGAACACGAATCTGAAGTCCGTTTTTCGATAAAACGCTTCCTTCATGGTTATTTTCGCGTTTTTTCATCAAAATTGCTCAAAAATAAACTCTGTTTAATCGCTTTCAAACCTACTCTCTAAGGGGTTTTTCGGGGTGCTGAACACGAATCTGAAGTCCGTTTTTCGATAAAACGCTTCCTTCATGGTTATTTTCGCGTTTTTTCATCAAAATTGCTCAAAAATAAACTCTGTTTAATCGCTTTCAAACCTACTCTCTAAGGGGTTTTTCGGGGTGCTGAACACGAATCTGAAGTCCGTTTTTCGATAAAACGCTTCCTTCATGGTTATTTTCGCGTTTTTTCATCAAAATTGCTCAAAAATTAACTCTGTTTAATCGCTTTCAAACCTACTCTCTAAGGGGTTTTTCGGGGTGCTGAACACGAATCTGAAGTCCGTTTTTCGATAAAACGCTTCCTTCATGGTTATTTTCGCGTTTTTTCATCAAAATTGCTCAAAAATTAACTCTGTTTAATCGCTTTCAAACCTACTCTCTAAGGGGTTTTTCGGGGTGCTGAACACGAATCTGAAGTCCGTTTTTCGATAAAACGCTTCCTTCATGGTTATTTTCGCGTTTTTTCATCAAAATTGCTCAAAAATTAACTCTGTTTAATCGCTTTCAAACCTACTCTCTAAGGGGTTTTTCGGGGTGCTGAACACGAATCTGAAGTCCTTTTTCGATAAAACGCTTCCTTCATGGTTATTTTCGCGTTTTTTCATCAAAATTGCTCAAAAATTAACTCTGTTTAATCGCTTTCAAACCTACTCTCTAAGGGGTTTTTCGGGGTGCTGAACACGAATCTGAAGTCCGTTTTTCGATAAAACGCTTCCTTCATGGTTATTTTCGCGTTTTTTCATCAAAATTGCTCAAAAATTAACTCTGTTTAATCGCTTTCAAACCTACTCTCTAAGGGGTTTTTCGGGGTGCTGAACACGAATCTGAAGTCCTTTTTTCGATAAAACGCTTCCTTCATGGTTATTTTCGCGTTTTTTCATCAAAATTGCTCAAAAATTAACTCTGTTTAATCGCTTTCAAACCTACTCTCTAAGGGGTTTTTCGGGGTGCTGAACACGAATCTGAAGTCCTTTTTTCGATAAAACGCTTCCTTCATGGTTATTTTCGCGTTTTTTCATCAAAATTGCTCAAAAATTAACTCTGTTTAATCGCTTTCAAACCTACTCTCTAAGGGGTTTTTCGGGGTGCTGAACACGAATCTGAAGTCCTTTTTCGATAAAACGCTTCCTTCATGGTTATTTTCGCGTTTTTTCATCAAAATTGCTCAAAAATTAACTCTGTTTAATCGCTTTCAAACCTACTCTCTAAGGGGTTTTTCGGGGTGCTGAACACGAATCTGAAGTCCGTTTTTCGATAAAACGCTTCCTTCATGGTTATTTTCGCGTTTTTTCATCAAAATTGCTCAAAAATTAACTCTGTTTAATCGCTTTCAAACCTACTCTCTAAGGGGTTTTTCGGGGTGCTGAACACGAATCTGAAGTCCTTTTTCGATAAAACGCTTCCTTCATGGTTATTTTCGCGTTTTTTCATCAAAATTGCTCAAAAATTAACTCTGTTTAATCGCTTTCAAACCTACTCTCTAAGGGGTTTTTCGGGGTGCTGAACACGAATCTGAAGTCCGTTTTTCGATAAAACGCTTCCTTCATGGTTATTTTCGCGTTTTTTCATCAAAATTGCTCAAAAATTAACTCTGTTTAATCGCTTTCAAACCTACTCTCTAAGGGGTTTTTCGGGGTGCTGAACACGAATCTGAAGTCCGTTTTTCGATAAAACGCTTCCTTCATGGTTATTTTCGCGTTTTTTCATCAAAATTGCTCAAAAATTAACTCTGTTTAATCGCTTTCAAACCTACTCTCTAAGGGGTTTTTCGGGGTGCTGAACACGAATCTGAAGTCCGTTTTTCGATAAAACGCTTCCTTCATGGTTATTTTCGCGTTTTTTCATCAAAATTGCTCAAAAATTAACTCTGTTTAATCGCTTTCAAACCTACTCTCTAAGGGGTTTTTCGGGGTGCTGAACACGAATCTGAAGTCCGTTTTTCGATAAAACGCTTCCTTCATGGTTATTTTCGCGTTTTTTCATCAAAATTGCTCAAAAATTAACTCTGTTTAATCGCTTTCAAACCTACTCTCTAAGGGGTTTTTCGGGGTGCTGAACACGAATCTGAAGTCCGTTTTTCGATAAAACGCTTCCTTCATGGTTATTTTCGCGTTTTTTCATCAAAATTGCTCAAAAATTAACTCTGTTTAATCGCTTTCAAACCTACTCTCTAAGGGGTTTTTCGGGGTGCTGAACACGAATCTGAAGTCCGTTTTTCGATAAAACGCTTCCTTCATGGTTATTTTCGCGTTTTTTCATCAAAATTGCTCAAAAATTAACTCTGTTTAATCGCTTTCAAACCTACTCTCTAAGGGGTTTTTCGGGGTGCTGAACACGAATCTGAAGTCCGTTTTTCGATAAAACGCTTCCTTCATGGTTATTTTCGCGTTTTTTCATCAAAATTGCTCAAAAATTAACTCTGTTTAATCGCTTTCAAACCTACTCTCTAAGGGGTTTTTCGGGGTGCTGAACACGAATCTGAAGTCCGTTTTTCGATAAAACGCTTCCTTCATGGTTATTTTCGCGTTTTTTCATCAAAATTGCTCAAAAATTAACTCTGTTTAATCGCTTTCAAACCTACTCTCTAAGGGGTTTTTCGGGGTGCTGAACACGAATCTGAAGTCCGTTTTTCGATAAAACGCTTCCTTCATGGTTATTTTCGCGTTTTTTCATCAAAATTGCTCAAAAATTAACTCTGTTTAATCGCTTTCAAACCTACTCTCTAAGGGGTTTTTCGGGGTGCTGAACACGAATCTGAAGTCCGTTTTTCGATAAAACGCTTCCTTCATGGTTATTTTCGCGTTTTTTCATCAAAATTGCTCAAAATTAACTCTGTTTAATCGCTTTCAAACCTACTCTCTAAGGGGTTTTTCGGGGTGCTGAACACGAATCTGAAGTCCGTTTTTCGATAAAACGCTTCCTTCATGGTTATTTTCGCGTTTTTTCATCAAAATTGCTCAAAAATTAACTCTGTTTAATCGCTTTCAAACCTACTCTCTAAGGGGTTTTTCGGGGTGCTGAACACGAATCTGAAGTCCGTTTTTCGATAAAACGCTTCCTTCATGGTTATTTTCGCGTTTTTTCATCAAAATTGCTCAAAAATTAACTCTGTTTAATCGCTTTCAAACCTACTCTCTAAGGGGTTTTTCGGGGTGCTGAACACGAATCTGAAGTCCGTTTTTCGATAAAACGCTTCCTTCATGGTTATTTTCGCGTTTTTTCATCAAAATTGCTCAAAAATTAACTCTGTTTAATCGCTTTCAAACCTACTCTCTAAGGGGTTTTTCGGGGTGCTGAACACGAATCTGAAGTCCGTTTTTCGATAAAACGCTTCCTTCATGGTTATTTTCGCGTTTTTTCATCAAAATTGCTCAAAAATTAACTCTGTTTAATCGCTTTCAAACCTACTCTCTAAGGGGTTTTTCGGGGTGCTGAACACGAATCTGAAGTCCGTTTTTCGATAAAACGCTTCCTTCATGGTTATTTTCGCGTTTTTTCATCAAAATTGCTCAAAAATTAACTCTGTTTAATCGCTTTCAAACCTACTCTCTAAGGGGTTTTTCGGGGTGCTGAACACGAATCTGAAGTCCGTTTTTCGATAAAACGCTTCCTTCATGGTTATTTTCGCGTTTTTTCATCAAAATTGCTCAAAAATTAACTCTGTTTAATCGCTTTCAAACCTACTCTCTAAGGGGTTTTTCGGGGTGCTGAACACGAATCTGAAGTCCGTTTTTCGATAAAACGCTTCCTTCATGGTTATTTTCGCGTTTTTTCATCAAAATTGCTCAAAAATTAACTCTGTTTAATCGCTTTCAAACCTACTCTCTAAGGGGTTTTTCGGGGTGCTGAACACGAATCTGAAGTCCGTTTTTCGATAAAACGCTTCCTTCATGGTTATTTTCGCGTTTTTTCATCAAAATTGCTCAAAAATTAACTCTGTTTAATCGCTTTCAAACCTACTCTCTAAGGGGTTTTTCGGGGTGCTGAACACGAATCTGAAGTCCGTTTTTCGATAAAACGCTTCCTTCATGGTTATTTTCGCGTTTTTTCATCAAAATTGCTCAAAAATAACTCTGTTTAATCGCTTTCAAACCTACTCTCTAAGGGGTTTTTCGGGGTGCTGAACACGAATCTGAAGTCCGTTTTTCGATAAAACGCTTCCTTCATGGTTATTTTCGCGTTTTTTCATCAAAATTGCTCAAAAATTAACTCTGTTTAATCGCTTTCAAACCTACTCTCTAAGGGGTTTTTCGGGGTGCTGAACACGAATCTGAAGTCCTTTTTCGATAAAACGCTTCCTTCATGGTTATTTTCGCGTTTTTTCATCAAAATTGCTCAAAAATTAACTCTGTTTAATCGCTTTCAAACCTACTCTCTAAGGGGTTTTTCGGGGTGCTGAACACGAATCTGAAGTCCGTTTTTCGATAAAACGCTTCCTTCATGGTTATTTTCGCGTTTTTTCATCAAAATTGCTCAAAAATTAACTCTGTTTAATCGCTTTCAAACCTACTCTCTAAGGGGTTTTTCGGGGTGCTGAACACGAATCTGAAGTCCGTTTTTCGATAAAACGCTTCCTTCATGGTTATTTTCGCGTTTTTTCATCAAAATTGCTCAAAAATTAACTCTGTTTAATCGCTTTCAAACCTACTCTCTAAGGGGTTTTTCGGGGTGCTGAACACGAATCTGAAGTCCGTTTTTCGATAAAACGCTTCCTTCATGGTTATTTTCGCGTTTTTTCATCAAAATTGCTCAAAAATTAACTCTGTTTAATCGCTTTCAAACCTACTCTCTAAGGGGTTTTTCGGGGTGCTGAACACGAATCTGAAGTCCGTTTTCGATAAAACGCTTCCTTCATGGTTATTTTCGCGTTTTTTCATCAAAATTGCTCAAAAATTAACTCTGTTTAATCGCTTTCAAACCTACTCTCTAAGGGGTTTTTCGGGGTGCTGAACACGAATCTGAAGTCCGTTTTTCGATAAAACGCTTCCTTCATGGTTATTTTCGCGTTTTTTCATCAAAATTGCTCAAAAATTAACTCTGTTTAATCGCTTTCAAACCTACTCTCTAAGGGGTTTTTCGGGGTGCTGAACACGAATCTGAAGTCCGTTTTTCGATAAAACGCTTCCTTCATGGTTATTTTCGCGTTTTTTCATCAAAATTGCTCAAAAATTAACTCTGTTTAATCGCTTTCAAACCTACTCTCTAAGGGGTTTTTCGGGGTGCTGAACACGAATCTGAAGTCCTTTTTTCGATAAAACGCTTCCTTCATGGTTATTTTCGCGTTTTTTCATCAAAATTGCTCAAAAATTAACTCTGTTTAATCGCTTTCAAACCTACTCTAAGGGGTTTTTCGGGGTGCTGAACACGAATCTGAAGTCCGTTTTTCGATAAAACGCTTCCTTCATGGTTATTTTCGCGTTTTTTCATCAAAATTGCTCAAAAATTAACTCTGTTTAATCGCTTTCAAACCTACTCTCTAAGGGGTTTTTCGGGGTGCTGAACACGAATCTGAAGTCCTTTTTCGATAAAACGCTTCCTTCATGGTTATTTTCGCGTTTTTTCATCAAAATTGCTCAAAAATTAACTCTGTTTAATCGCTTTCAAACCTACTCTCTAAGGGGTTTTTCGGGGTGCTGAACACGAATCTGAAGTCCGTTTTTCGATAAAACGCTTCCTTCATGGTTATTTTCGCGTTTTTTCATCAAAATTGCTCAAAAATTAACTCTGTTTAATCGCTTTCAAACCTACTCTCTAAGGGGTTTTTCGGGGTGCTGAACACGAATCTGAAGTCCGTTTTTCGATAAAACGCTTCCTTCATGGTTATTTTCGCGTTTTTTCAAATTGCTCAAAAATTAACTCTGTTTAATCGCTTTCAAACCTACTCTCTAAGGGGTTTTTCGGGGTGCTGAACACGAATCTGAAGTCCTTTTTCGATAAAACGCTTCCTTCATGGTTATTTTCGCGTTTTTTCATCAAAATTGCTCAAAAATTAACTCTGTTTAATCGCTTTCAAACCTACTCTCTAAGGGGTTTTTCGGGGTGCTGAACACGAATCTGAAGTCCGTTTTTCGATAAAACGCTTCCTTCATGGTTATTTTCGCGTTTTTTCATCAAAATTGCTCAAAAATTAACTCTGTTTAATCGCTTTCAAACCTACTCTCTAAGGGGTTTTTCGGGGTGCTGAACACGAATCTGAAGTCCGTTTTTCGATAAAACGCTTCCTTCATGGTTATTTTCGCGTTTTTTCATCAAAATTGCTCAAAAATTAACTCTGTTTAATCGCTTTCAAACCTACTCTCTAAGGGGTTTTTCGGGGTGCTGAACACGAATCTGAAGTCCGTTTTTTCGATAAAACGCTTCCTTCATGGTTATTTTCGCGTTTTTTCATCAAAATTGCTCAAAAATTAACTCTGTTTAATCGCTTTCAAACCTACTCTCTAAGGGGTTAAGGGGTTTTTCTGGGTGCTGAACACGAATCTGAAGTCCGTTTTTCGATAAAACGCTTCCTTCATGGTTATTTTCGCGTTTTTTCATCAAAATTGCTCAAAAATTAACTCCTGTTTAATCGCTTTCAAACCTACTCTCTAAGGGGTTTTTCGGGGTGCTGAACACGAATCTGAAGTCCGTTTTTCGATAAAACGCTTCCTTCATGGTTATTTTCGCGTTTTTTCATCAAAATTGCTCAAAAATTAACTCTGTTTAATCGCTTTCAAACCTACTCTCTAAGGGGTTTTTCGGGGTGCTGAACACGAATCTGAAGTCCGTTTTTCGATAAAACGCTTCCTTCATGGTTATTTTCGCGTTTTTTCATCAAAATTGCTCAAAAATTAACTCTGTTTAATCGCTTTCAAACCTACTCTCTAAGGGGTTTTTCGGGGTGCTGAACACGAATCTGAAGTCCGTTTTTCGATAAAACGCTTCCTTCATGGTTATTTTCGCGTTTTTTCATCAAAATTGCTCAAAAATTAACTCTGTTTAATCGCTTTCAAACCTACTCTCTAAGGGGTTTTTCGGGGTGCTGAACACGAATCTGAAGTCCGTTTTTCGATAAAACGCTTCCTTCATGGTTATTTTCGCGTTTTTTCATCAATATTGCTCAAAAATAAACTCTGTTTAATCGCTTTCAAACCTACTCTCTAAGGGGTTTTTCGGGGTGCTGAACACGAATCTGAAGTCCTTTTTTCGGTTATTTTCGCGTGTTTTCATCAAAATTGCTCAAAAATAAACTCTGTTTAATCGCTTTCAAACCTACTCTCTAAGGGGTTTTTCGAGGTGCTGAACACGAATCTGAAGTCCGTTCTTCGATAAAACGCTAACTCTGTTTAATCGCTTTCAAACCTACTCTCTAAGGGGTTTTTCGGGGTGCTGAACACGAATCTGAAGTCCTTTTTTCGATAAAACGCTTCCTTCATGGTTATTTTCGCGTTTTTTCATCAAAATTGCTCAAAAATTAACTCTGTTTAATCGCTTTCAAACCTACTCTCTAAGGGGTTTTTCGGGGTGCTGAACACGAATCTGAAGTCCTTTTTTCGATAAAACGCTTCCTTCATGGTTATTTTCGCGTTTTTTCATCAAAAATTGCTCAAAAATTAACTCTGTTTAATCGCTTTCAAACCTACTCTCTAAGGGGTTTTCGGGGTGCTGAACACGAATCTGAAGTCCTTTTTTCGATAAAACGCTTCCTTCATGGTTATTTTCGCGTTTTTTCATCAAAATTGCTCAAAAATTAACTCTGTTTAATCGCTTTCAAACCTACTCTCTAAGGGGTTTTTCGGGGTGCTGAACACGAATCTGAAGTCCTTTTTTCGATAAAACGCTTCCTTCATGGTTATTTTCGCGTTTTTTCATCAAAATTGCTCAAAAATTAACTCTGTTTAATCGCTTTCAAACCTACTCTCTAAGGGGTTTTTCGGGGTGCTGAACACGAATCTGAAGTCCTTTTTCGATAAAACGCTTCCTTCATGGTTATTTTCGCGTTTTTTCATCAAAATTGCTCAAAAATTAACTCTGTTTAATCGCTTTCAAACCTACTCTCTAAGGGGTTTTTCGGGGTGCTGAACACGAATCTGAAGTCCTTTTTTCGATAAAACGCTTCCTTCATGGTTATTTTCGCGTTTTTTCATCAAAATTGCTCAAAAATAAACTCTGTTTAATCGCTTTCAAACCTACTCTCTAAGGGGTTTTTCAGGGTGCTGAACACGAATCTGAAGTCCTTTTTTCGATAAAACGCTTCCTTCATGGTTATTTTCGCGTTTTTTCATCAAAATTGCTCAAAAATTAACTCTGTTTAATCGCTTGCAAACCTACTCTCT
>JAVIWC010000999.1:0-22592 GCA_031894815.1 Creontiades dilutus | reverse complement strand
GCACGATATCTCCAAAGGGCTGGAGCAAAAGATCTGAAATTTTCAGGAAAAATCCATCTTGGTCCGACGATTCTTGAGCCAGCTCTCTCACTCAATTTAAAGTGCCCTTTAAGGGCTGTCAAAGTTTTGTAAAATCCCTAAAAACCTCAAAACAAGTCGAATCGGCCTAAATATTTACCTATTTGAAGAACATACCATGAAGAATCGAATGAGACCCTCCCCAGGTCCGTAGGTCAAACCATTCCCGATGTATGGCCCGATTTATGGTGCCAACATTTGCGTTTTTTGGGTTATTATTGTTTGTTTGTAACCTAGTGATGCCGATACCGTCGAGTTGTAGTGATTGTGGATACTGGAGTGATAGCCGATGTGGATACCTGTAGTTTATAGCCGATACACGGGTTGAAGCATTATGATATGTATGAAACGCTGATAATATGTAGGTAAATATTATTCAATATTAATACTGGGGTTTATTATTATTGTAGCACGTAAATCGGTTGTTAACCAAAATACCTATTTGGATTGGTCAGTTGATCATATATGTGTGCTGAAATTCAATAATTGCTCTATCACCTGTGAAAAACGCTGCAAATTCTTTCACTGGGGTTTATTATTCAATTGGCTTGCGTTCATGATTTGAATCTGTACTAAGCTTTGGAGTGTGCGTGTTTCACAGGTGATAGAGTGATTATTGAATTTCAGGAGGCACACAAATATGATCAACTGGACAATCCAAATAGGTTTTTTGGCTGAGAACAGATTTACGTGCTCTATGCTTATCTCCTGAAATTCAATAATCGCTCTCTATCACCTGTGAAACACGCACACTCCAAAGCTTAGTAGAAATTCAAATCATGAACGCAAGCCAATCGAATAATAAACCCCAGTGAAAGAATTTGCAGCGTTTTTTTAATCAACGTTTACTCGATAAACCGGAGATTTCAGCTGCTAATCAACGACTTTCGGCTTCACAAACTCCGGTTCATATAAATCAGCGATCGAAACTAACCGGCCAAATTTAGTTGGTTAGCGTCCTGAACGACGATCAACAGTTATTTTCGACATGTTTGTTCGCATTCCGAAATCCTATCTTGCTGCATCTCTATTCATCATGGTTATTCCTGCAATTTTGTGTTATTGTTTTTCGAGATTCTGTTAGTGTTTTAATACCTATGAATTATTCGTGTTATTGGTTATTTTGGATAATTTGAACTACAAAATAAGCCATAGGGCATAGAGTAGGGAATTAGTACTTCACGACGAGTTTGAAGAGAATGGTACGAATTTTACAATTCAAATTTCGAGCATGACAATATTGATTACGTGACAAGAAAAATATCGAAAAACCCCATTGTAACTGTCATTTTTTACAATTTAATTTAAAAAACGCTGCAAATTCGTTCACTGGGGTTTATTATTCAATTGGCCTGCGTTCATGATTTGAATTTCTACTAAGCTTTGGAGTGTGTGTGTTTCACAGGTGATAGAGCGATTATTGAATTTCAGGAGGCACACAAACATGATCAACTGATCAATTCAAATAGGTATTTTGGTTGAGAACCGATTTACGCGCTCTATGCATATCTCCCGAAATTCAGTCAAAGCTTAGTAGAAATTCAAATCATGAATGCAAGCCAAATGAATGTAATAAACGCCAGTGAAAGAATTTGGAGCCTTTCACGCATACCAGAATACTTCAACCCGTGTGTCGGAATAAAATAAACAAGTGGGTGTGGCACATAGCTTCCTCGTATCCATAAATAACTGTATAGATCATTGAAAATTATTATTGACTAAAGAACTTCGTTCAATTAGGCGAAGTAAATGTTG
Source organism: Creontiades dilutus (assembly GCA_031894815.1). Taxonomy (NCBI): domain Eukaryota; kingdom Metazoa; phylum Arthropoda; class Insecta; order Hemiptera; family Miridae; genus Creontiades; species Creontiades dilutus. The sequence continues at coordinate 20,759 of JAVIWC010000999.1, read as the reverse complement.
AATTAGGGTAAATTTATTGTTATGCAGGAGCGTAACTTGAGAAAATAAAGGTAGGCATGTTCAACTATTGAACAAACTATAAAGTATACCTAATCAGTCCGAACAATCCCTGAAAATTTCATCGAAATCGGTCAAGAACTCCCGGTGTTATGCTTGTGGCAAGGATTTCACGTTTGTGCATGCGCAGAGGCTGCTATTGATCCGGGGGTCATGGAACTCGTAGGGGACCATCTATACCCTAACCCGCACAATCCCTGAAAATTTCATCGAAATTGGTCAAGAACTCCCGAAGTTATGCCCGTAACAAAGATTTCTCGTTTGCGCATGCGCAGAGGCTACCATTGATCCGGGGGTCATGAAACTCATAGGGGACCCCTAACCCGCACAATCCCTGAAAATGTCATCGAAATTGGTCGAGAACTCCCGCAGTTATGCGCGTAACAAAGATTTCACGTTTGCGCATGCGCAGAGGCTACTATTAATCCGGAGATTATGAAACTCATAGGGGACCATCTACACATCAAACCAACAATCCCTGAAAATTTCATCGAAAATTAGTCAAGAACTCTCGGAGTTATGCGCGTAACAAGGATTTCACGTTTGCGCATGCGCAGAGGCTACTATTAATCCGGAGATCATGAAACTTATAGGGGACCATCTACACATCAAACCAAACAATCCCTGAAAATTTCATCGAAATTAGTTAAGAACTCCCGGAGTTATGCTTGTGGCAAGGATTTCACGTTTACGCATGCGCAGAGGCTACTATTGATCCGGGGGTCATGAAACCTATAGGGGACCATCTACACCCCAACCCGCACAATCCCTGAAAATTTCATCAAAATCGGACAATAACTTCGTGTAGTTTTGCCCGTAACAAGGATTTGCTGACAGACAGACAGACACACAGACAGACACGGAACCAAAATTGTTCAGAAAGGTCTAAAACGCAAAATGCGAGTGGAATTTTTGATTTTGGAGACAAAAAAATTTTCACATTCCGAAAGTGAAAACAATGCTTCCGCTACTTTAGTAGACTCGGAAGCAAAACGGAGTAGGATAGAACGTTGTCTATATTTCCACGAAAGTAAAGAGTTACACTGTTAAATCGATTTCGACGGTTAGGTCATCATCAGTAACAAACATGAACTTTACTTTACTACTCTTTACTTTCGTGGAAATATAGACAACGTTCTGTCCTACTCCGTTTTTATTTGAAATGGGTTTCCACAACTTCGTCGCGAGTGACTTAGTCCGTACCGTGTGTCGGCTATAAACCCTTTTAGGAGTTCACTCCAGTAATATTCACAACATCACTAAGTTACTCCGATAAAAAAAAAAAAAAAAAACTGTTTTGATTGCAGTCACCTAGTGATGTAGTGAATGTGGATGCAAATGTTGGCACCATAAATCGGGCCATACATCAGGAATGGTTTGAGCTACCTGCGGAAGCTCAGGACCTGGGGAAGGGCTCAACAGCCGACCTGCTCCCCCCGACCCCGCCAGTGAAGGAAGGAGGGCCGGGGGGGAAGCGTCTCCCAGGGCAAGCGACGTGGTCCTCTCCTCGGGGATTTGGGATATACGATTTTTTGACTTTTAATATTGTTACTATACTCCCTCATTGTGTTGCTTAGTACACACAGGACTTACCCCAACAAGAAGGCACAACTGTTGCCACCTTTGCAGATGATACGGCTATCCTCTCTGTTGGAGATGATATAGAAGCTGCAACACGCAAACTACAGACGTCTACTACTGAGGTTTGTAAATGGACCAAGATGTGGAGAATGAAGCTGAACGAATCAAAATCAGCCCACATCAACTTCACTAACCGAAAAGTCCCAATCTTGGATGTTGAGATCAATTCGAATAAAATACCGCATACTGAAGCAGTTAAATACTTGGGTTTGACACTTGACTCCAAATTAAACTGGAATAAACACATAGAAAAGAAGAAAGAAGAACTTAAAATCAAGTACAGAAGGATGTATTGGCTAATGGGAAGGAATTCCCATCTCTCTCTTCACAACAAACTGCTTATATATAAGCAGATCCTTCGCCCTATTTGGACCTATGGGATACAGATCTGGGGCTGTGCCAAGAAATCAAATATTAAGAAAATCCAAACCTTTCAGAATAAAATACGAGAAGTATAGTTGGAGCCCCTTGGTACATGCGAAACGATGATATTCATCGAGATTTGAGGATGGAGACAGTCTATGAAATTATTGCAAAATACGCAAGGAAGCATGAACATCGCCTCCACAAACACGTGAACCCGGAGATGCTCTACGTTTTGGACAACGAAGGTGAAATCCGACGTCTCAAGCGAAACAAACCACTGGATTTAGTTGTGCTGCGTGAATAGAAGTGCAATCGAACTCAGTGCTAATTAATTGAGCTATATAATAAAGGGCTAGATTTTGCTGTAAACCTACCTTCTTGGAGTGTACCTTTATTGATATGTAAAATTGCTAGATGAAATGTATTTGATTTTTCAGTCGCAATTAATAAATCACAAAAAAAAAATTGTGTTATTCACCTATTTCTTGATCCGATTTCACTAGAAATTCATACGTGCTGAGGCAAACTGACGTTTTTTTATTTTCACAGAGTCGCCGTTATTTTCCGACTGTTATCGACGATGACTACGAGACGCAGGTGAGTCGTGCTTCCGAATTTATCTCGCGAGCCACCTGTTGACAAATCGGATAACCGCGTAACACGGCGAATATAGAAAATGATTTCAGCCTCTCCCCAAAATTCTACCCTCAGGTTTTGAACAAGGAAATGTCATTTCCATTCTGGGATGGGAAATTCTATGGAAGAGGAGTGGCGTTTGTAATCTGATAATTGTACCAAGGTTCTCCTTCTCGGGTATCAGACATCTGTGATCAAGTCTTTGTTGGAAGCAAGAGTGGGAGTTCATCGACGAATCAATATATTGCAATGACATTTGGAGCGGTGCTCTGGCACTCAGAATATATCAGCGTTCAAAAACAATAACAACGTGATTCACGTGGTGGTATCCGTTTCTTGATTCGACTCAATTTTTGCGGAATTTTCCGTAAAAAATCATCATTTATGCTGACTTTTGACTGTCAGATTAAGATGATTTTTCGCTTGATCACTGAAGAAGGTTTTAATCTCCTAGTTTTACATTTTTCAACCGGACCTTGAAAATTAATCCCCATAACAATCTGAAAACAGGCGCTCAAAATAAAAAAACGGACGCGAAATAAACAAATTTCGGTCATTATTCCGCAAAAATCGAGTCAAATAAAAAAAAACGGATAGAATCACGTGAATCAGCGTTGAAAAACAATGAAAATTCATGTGCCACACTTTACAGTTCACCATCATCCAGTACTTGACAACTTTGGGGTTGCGCAAAAAATTAATTGAGGGGTCAAATTTCCATGAGATCTTGAGTAAAATCCGAATCTGCAATAAAAAATGGGGGTTCCCATTTAAAATAAGAAAGTCAGCGTCAATTGCGCATGGTTGCTCAGTTGCGAGAATATGATATCTGGGATCCTTAGAAAAAAACAGAGATTTAAAAAAAAAAGAAAAAAAAATCTGCCAAGTGGGTGTGGCACATAGCTTTTTCGTATCCATAACATGACTGTATAGATCATTGAAAATTATTATTGACTAAGGAACTTCGTTCAATTAGGCGAAGTAAATATTGAATTAGGGTAAATTTATTGTTACGCAGGAGCATAACTTGAGAAAATAAAGGTAGGCATGTTCAACTATTGAAATAACTTCATGTAGTTTTGCCCGTAACAAGGATCTGCTGACAGACAGACACGGAATCAAAATTGTTCAGAAAGGTCTAAAAAGCAAAATGCGAGTGGAATTTTTGATTTTGGAGACAAAAAAATTTTCACATTCCGAAAGTGAAAACAATGCTTCCGCTACCTTAGTAGACTCGGAAGCAAAATTAACTCCACTATTAAAACTCTGAAGGACTGCGAAAAGGTTGTCCAGGGCGGTCTTTAACACTATAGAATAGATGATAAAAAACTCAATCGTTGACTCATAGTGAATGTTTCCGTTAGTTCCTCGAAAATCGTGTACACAATAATTATTATCCAGACCCCATTTTTGGGGAGGCCGAATGGTGTTCTCAGAAGTTGGTCGGCAGACCCGGGCGTTTACTTTCTTCAAAATCGCTCACCACTAGATTCTCATCTGATCGGAAACGATGAGCTAAACATACGCTTTGGTGCCACACAGCACTGAAACCCTTATCGGATAAACCCAAAAAACTTAAATGGGCTCAAGGAAATATATCTTACAGAGGAGATTGCGGTACAAATACAAAAATCAACGTATGGTTGGCAATCCTGTAGTAGGGGTCTACGGTCCGTCTGAGAAACCAGCGTCCCCCTAACCAATGTTACTGGTAGTATTCTTAACCCCCACCAGCTTCTACTAGACAACAGTTGATAGCGTTTACTGGTAACATTAAAAGACCATCGTGATCAATACTCATTCCTCCACAACTTGACTAACTGGGTTTCCCGAAAAGTGAGTCAAATGTGAACCCCAATGAATCAAATGTATACATTTTGAAACAAGGAAATCTTGGAAATAGTGAACATCATAACCAACCCCTGGTGTTTCTAAGGAGGTTTCAATGAATCATCCGTTCTTCGTCATGCCTGCTTTTACCCGAATACGAGCTGTTCCTTTTAAAAAGGACCGAAAACAACCACATTTTCCTGTTTGCTGGTGAAAGAACTTCTCTAGATAAACAAATATTGATCAGGAAATAGAGAACAAGGGTTAGATCTACGACAGGGATAAAGAACTGTTGTATTTTTGGTCCAGGCACATTCTTAACTTTCCAAATGACAGTCTAGGCACAGGGGAAAGTAACAACGAGTGGATTATGTGATTAGGACAAAAAAAAAATCAGTTTAGAAGCGGAAACAATACCGAAAAACACCATCTTATGGCCTGGACCACCCTTGCAAGTATGCCGTTGGTTGGTGAGGCTTACTTCTGGCATTGAATCATCGTCTATTTCTCCTGGCCGCAGATGGGAGAGAAGGCTGTTTTATGCGCAATATCAGTAGGCTGGAAGATATGTACTACTTTCTTGTAGTCTACCCAGGGCTGGCAGTGCAGGGTCATGGAGTGCTTGCTTTGGGTCATAGGTTCTACGAAGGGATCGTGTGGTGCAGCTCTTGAATGGCGATTGTATGGGTCAGATGGCAAATTATTGCAGCGTATGACGGCATTGTAGATGTCCACTTATCAGAGAATTTAACTGACGATCAAATTAAGTGTTATATTTTGCATTGTTTAGTTCAGGTACCATACTCAGTTCACAGCCTGCCTTGCATCACATTAATGATGTTCAACCTTTCGTATAGAATAGGAGTTTTAATTGAATTTGTGGTACCCTCCGACAGAAGACTTTGATCCATTGATGTATTTCATGTTATTGTAAAATTGTTGAATTATTTTTGATGCTGGTTGAATAAAAAAGCGGGACAAAAGACCTCTACAGCCTCTGTGATTAATTTTACACATTCAAGTTCCGAAGATGAAAAATTGCCTATGCAACCTACAAATATGAGATTCTAGTTCGGAGGAGGGGAGCTAGTAAACAGAGATGAAAGCTACGGCTGAGGGGGGGGGGGGGGCTAACAAGGGTTTATGTGAGCGCATTCTGTGTTCATAAATGGTACTTACTAAGCCTAACCAACTCCCAGGAAAAATCTTTAGATTTTTAGATCTTTAGCTCTTTAGCACCAGAGAGGCTAGTGCTTACCAAGGTGGCAGGTACACAAATGACCCCCTCGGGCGGACGGAAAAGTAGTGATGCCGGGATAACAAAGGGCGGAAGGAGCCCACCCGAAGGTTAGTGGAAGGAGTGTTGAGCGGGGGGGGGGGGGACTGTCGGGTCGGTCGCTAATAACTCCTGTGAATCATTTAAATGATAAAAATATGTTTTCTTCTTGTTCTCCAATACTGGAAGACACTCTGACATTATTCTCAATGATCACATTAGAAAAATGATCGTTGCATTCGGCTGGCGGGGACGCCGACAGCGTAGATCAATGCCCCTCGTAAAACGAACGTAGCTATAAATACTAGAATGTTGAACATCACTATCTGTTGTTGGTAAAGTAATTTTATTATGGACCGATGGAGTTCATAAGGTCCGAAAAATTGTTTGACAGTGCGCTGAACTCGCCCGTGCCCCCAATTGATCCGTACGCGGATGATAACGCGGGGACATCGTACGACGAATATGATAGCTTTCCAGTGGACAAGGAGATATGGTTTTATAGAGATCGTTGGTTATCACTTGTTTTCTCTAGAAACATCCTATAACATCATACTGGTAGTTGTGAACATCTCGAACAAACTAATTAGGTCTGTCACAAAGGTACATTATTGCAAGTAGTGATCAGAAGGAAGTTGTTTAACCTCTTGAAAGTTGAAAATGAGGACATATTCTTGTATGGAGTTGGCTGCGCTACCCCATAATGATCACCTATCTGTATCAAAGATACTGGTATCAATTTGGTAAATTTGTGTTGTTACTTATGCAAAGGTAGGGGAGATAACTTCGTAAAATTTTCATTTTACTTCCCTAATTAGGGGTGAAAACGAGGTCTGAATGAAACAGCTTTCGTACAAATACGCAACCACGAGGGACATTTTATGTATTTACGCCCCATACCGCACACACACCACGTACTTCCAATTGGAGCCCAGTTTTGATGTAAAACGCTTATCAAATTCAACGTCGCACAGTGGGCTAAATCACCAATTTAGGTGGACAAAAGTCAAGTCAAAAGTCTGGAATTTCTGAGTGATTTAGCTTTTTATTATTAGTTAGTGAGACTGTCAATACTAATATTTACCGCTATACCGTGTTTACAAACAAATAGTAAAGGACTGAATCAGTCATGTTTACGCAAGTGCCTGATAATCGGCAGTGGGATTATCTTTATTCGATGGCCATTCATTATGTTAAAGGTGTGTATAGCGCGAAGTTCTATTGCTTTTATTCAACAATGGACATTGCTGAGACAGGTAAGACATTAAATTTCTGCATTCGTTATAGAATATACATTGCGTTCTACCTGTGGATTTAACTTAGCAACTTGTAAATGTATGCCCCTATTCAATAACGAAAAACTATATTAACGCCAAGTTATTCCACGGATTCGTTTGCAGGATTTGTTTCATCAATCCTTCTAATTTTTAAATGTTGCAATGAATTTTTGCGATTTTTTGCGTTTTGGGTGATACATAATTTTTTTTCAGTACAATTTTGGCAAATAAATTTGATAATAGACCACTTTGTGCTCGCGAATCGTGTCAAAAAATTAATTAGATTTTTAAATATAATTTTCCCGTATTCTGGGACTTCAATCGTTGAATTTAGGAAAGTTTTAAATTTTAGCAAATCAATTTGATTTTAGACCACTGTGTGCTCGCCAATCATGTCAAAAAATTAATTTGATTTTTTAAATAATTTTTTCCGTGATCTGGGAACCCAAAGGTTGCATATGGACAAGTTTCAGAATTTTGTCCACCTAAATTAGTGATTCAGCCCACTGTGCGTCGGCGAGAGAATGAGGCGTCTCGATAAATGTACCACGTACCTCGCCAATTTCAATTTCATTTTTGGATTATGTAGTATTCATAAGCAGCTTCTTTCGTAAACGATATTCGCGCACTAGTTCCAACGAGTGCCGTTTTGCAGGACCAATGATAACTACGATAGATTGTGCTCGTTGATGGTTGCGATGTAATGGTCACTGAGGTTCCGAAGCAACGAATGGTTAACTGAAAAGACATAATCATCACCACTCACAGGACTGTCACAGTTAGTAAACAATATGGATCCATCGGGTGGTTACTGAGGTTCCGAATGTCCAGGGGTTAACGTAACAAGATGAAGTAAATCAACAGCTTTCGAATGAGTGGTGAACGAGTTTTGTACGATCACAAATGTCGAAGATAATGATCCGTAGCAACGAATCGGTTGTAAGCGAAAACCATCAGAAATATTTTCGTTACGATTTTTTCGAGACGACATTTTCGAGTTTATGTAGCCAAGTAAAGACATAAAACGTCAGAAGGATATTGCGATACATCCCACCACTTTTTCAACAAGTACTACCATTTGTTGGTAGAAACCATAGCGGATATGATGTATGATTAGATGTAATTCATTAGTACTGAACCCCCCCATTATACCACTATTGTACAATTATAACTGAAGACAATGATGAGAAACACTCAACTGTTAAGTGTGGCAAGCTACTCTCCAGGGAATGGACAACGAAACGAAACATTCCTTTTCTGATAAGTTATCAATGAGTTTTCACGAACAGCGGATTTTCATATTTTCATTTCCGTTCTGTTCCGGCGCATTATGAATCAAGTTGAAAGCAGTTCCTTTTAATGCACGAGTGCGATTCCTTCAAGATTTCGATATGATCTTGTTGATGTGGCGATCACATAAGGGAAAAAACAACAGCTATCGCGGAGAGGTGATAGGTGATCACAACCTAGACAGAAAAATGATTAGTTAAAAGATAGCTTGTGCGAGTGCAGCGGCGCAGTAGTTATGGAGATATTTTTTATAAATACCTATTATAAAATGAACGTTCACAGTCGATTTTCAAGCTGAGTTGTCGAGGAAGAACATCAAGATGTGACGTCATTAGTGTATAGCAGGTAAATATGGGAACTAATTCAAGTAAATAATCGAGATTTTGCCGGAACCCTCTCATCTTTTCATTCAGTTAACAAAGAACGGATATGGAAAACATGAGATGAATGCACACCCATGGGTAACACTCTCCCATAATAATTATCCCTCCAATTCAAGTTACTGTAATTCTTCAATTATATATTTTGTATTTCCACTTTTATTCTCATATTTCCATTTTTTATGAAATTTTCGAATGAAAATCAGCGTAATGAAATTTCTCAACAATATTGGAACACCTACCTTACGCAGGTACCGCAAGGAAGCGTTCTTGGGCCAGTGCTCTATCTATTGTGTACAAGGGACCTCCCAGAACCCCCAAAAGCTGCCATAGCAACGTTTACTGATGATACTGCAATTCTGACGACGGGCAGGACAGTCGAGGAATCGTCTACCAAACTGCAAGATTCGGTGAACCGAGTTTATCAATGGACCTCCAAAGGGCGAATTAAACTTAATGAAACAACAAGTACGCATATAAACTTCACTTATCGCAAAATTCAAAACATCCCAATCACCATAAATTCACAAGAAATTCCGTATTCCGTAAATACTGCTAAATATCTGGGCATGACGCTGGACGCCAAGCTACGCTGGAAAGAACATGTCAAAAAGAAAAAACGCTGCAAATTCTTTCACTGGGGTTCATTATTCAATCGGCTTGCGTTCATGATTTGAATTTCTACTAAGCTTTGGAGTGTGCGTGTTTCACAGGATAGGGCGGTTATTGAATTTCAGGAGATATACATGGAGCACGTGAATCTGTTCTCGACCGAAATACCTATTTGGATTGATCAGTTGATCATATTTGTGTGCCTCCTGAAATTAAATTATCGCCCTATCCTGGATGGGGGATCCCTATCCCCAAATCCAAATTTAAACGATGTAGCCAAAGGTAGACAGATGTAGAGGACTCACACAAATATCATCAACTGATCCAAATAGGTGTTTTGGATGAGAACCGATTAACGTGGTCTATGCATATCTCCTGAAATTCAATAATCGCTCTATCACCTGTAAAACACGCACACTCCGAAGCTTATTAAGATTCAAATCATGAACGCAAGCCAATTGAATAATAAACCCCAGTAATAATATTGAATAATAAACCCCAGTAATAATATTGAATAATATTTACCTATATATTATCAGAATGCTTCAACCCGTGTATTGGCTACTAACTACACTACAAGTATTCACATCGGCTATCACTCCAGTATCCACATTCACTACAACTCGACGCTATCGGCCGGACATCACTAGGTTACAAACAAACAATAATAAACGAAAAAACGCAAATGTTGGCACCATACATCGGGAATGGTTTGACCTACGGACGTGAGGAAGGGCTCATTCGATTCCTAATGGTATGTTCTTTAAATAGGAAAATATTTATTCCGATTCGACTAGTTTTGAGGTTTTCAGGGATTTTACAAAACTTTTACAGCCCTTAAAGGGCACTTTAAATTGAGTGAGGGAGCTGGCTCAAGAATTGGGGCGTCGTCGAACCAAGATGGATTTTTCCTGAAAATTTCAGATTTTTTGCTCCAGCCGTTTCGGAGATATCGTGCGTACACCCTTCGAAACGTAAGCCATGAAATTTTCAGGGGGGGGGGGGGGTAGAATTATTTTCCAGAGCGATTACAATGACTTATTATTGAATAATAAACCAAAAGAAGAGGTCAACGCTAAGCTCAGGATGCTGAACTGGTTGCTGGGTAGGAAATCTCAACTATCCACCGATCACCAATTGCCGTTGTATCAGCAAATGATTAAGCCCGTCCGCCCCAACGGCTGCCAACTATGGGGCTGCACGAGCAACAGAAATGTCAAAACTATCCAGACACTCCAAAATAAAATCTTAAGGAGTATTATCAACGCACCCTGGTATATCAGGACAACTGATCTCCAACGCGACCTCAAAGTGGAAATGGTGAGTAACGCGATAAGAAGAATTGCAGCGGATCACGAAATTCGGCTGCACAGACACCAAAATCTCGAAATCCTGTACACCTTGGACAACAAGCTTGGACCTAGTTATGACCAGACGCTGATTAGTGTTTGTGACTTGTAGCAGCCTTAGATAATGAACTACTGAACCACAAAAGGTGATATTACTTCATTCTAAATTAAGTTGTTAGAAGATTTGTAATTTAAATCAGTTGTAACAATAAATAAATGAAAAAAAAAAAGTGTAATGCGATTTATCAACAATTTTGGAACACCTACCCTACGTAATTCTTGAAAATTTCCTAAATTAAAATATGAACTCATAACACAGGCCAAACTTCAGGTGATTTGGGTAAATTTTATTTCAGTTCTCTCTTTTCAACAATCCAGATGATAACAGAACAATATAAACAGAACATTGAGCATCAATGCATTGAACAAATGCATACCCGAACATTTGGTCAATCTCACGTCAAAAATGTTGAGCTACAAAGGTTTAGGACAGGAAAGGACTAGAAAAAGTGAAACCTTTATAGGGAAACTAATGAACCATTGTTTAATTCAGAATTTTTCCATCTAATTAGGATCTTCTGCTATCATCGAGGGAACAATGGCCGAAATAGCAGTTTTGTCGGGGACCCCACGCTGGCACCCGGGGCGTTTATATCGCGTAGTGCAGAACCAATCGTGGATTCGACACGGACAAAATGCGCTACAAGCCACCGTAGGAAAAGGCAGGTACTTCCACCGTTCGCAGGGTGGAGTAAGCGAAATATAACTCCGAGGAATCCAACCTTCGATAAATGTCAACCGAAGTTTCGAAGATCCAAACAAAGCGATTTGCCCAGGATCCAAACATAAACAATATAAACTTTGTTGCCAAAAAGTGCACACTCTTACAAAGTAGAGTCAATACGGTACGTGGAGTCTACTATGCGTATGTGAGAGCTTGGAATGTGTAAATAGATACCTCACGCAAATCAGTTGTAGGGCTTCATTAATGAACAGTGATGGAAGTGTCAGGAGACCCTCTTAGCAAAAGAGTGCGCGGCATGAAGCTGTTGATGGAACCCCTAGAATGGGGGGATCGTTCTTTTTCAATCTTGTTTACTTTTATATAAAACTAGTTTAATGGCCCTGCTACGCAGGTTAAAAAGAAATAGGTGAATAACACAATTTTTTTTTCGTGATTTATGAATTGCGACTGAAAAATCAAATACATTTCATCTAGCAATTTTACATATCAATAAAGGTACACTCCAAGAGGGTAGGTTTACAGCAAAATCTAGCCCTTCATTATATAGCTCAATTAATTAGCACTGAGTTCGATTGCACTTCTATTCACGCAGCACAACTAAATCCAGTGGTTTGTTTCGCTTGAGACGTCGGATTTCACCTTCGTTGTCCAAAACGTAGAGCATCTCCGGGTTCATGTTTGTGGAGGCTGTTCATGCTTCCTTGCGTATTTTGCAATAATTTCATAGACTGTCTCCATACTCAAATCTCGATGAATATCATCGTTTCGCATGTACCAAGGGGCTCCAACTATACTTCTCAGTATTTTATTCTGAAAGGTTTGGATTTTCAATATTTGATTTCTTGGTCCAAATAGGGCGAAGGATCTGCTTATATATAAGCAGTTTGTTGTGAAGAGAGAGATGGGAATTCCTTCCCATTAGCCAATACATCCTTCTGTACTTGATTTTAAGTTCTTCTTTCTTCTTTTCTATGTGTTTATTCCAGTTTAATTTGGAGTCCTGTGTCAAACCCAAGTATTTAACTGCTTCAGTATGCGGTATTTTATTCGAATTGATCTCAACATCCAAGATTGGGACTTTTCGGTTAGTGAAGTTGATGTGGGCTGATTTTGATTCGTTCAGCTTCATTCTCCACATCTTGGTCCATTTACAAACATCAGTAGTAGACGTCTGTAGTTTGCGTGTTGCAGCTTCTATATCATCTCCAACAGAGAGGATAGCCGTATCATCTGCAAAGGTGGCAACAGTTGTGCCTTCTTGTTGGGGTAAGTCCCGTGTGTACAGGAGGTAGAGTACTAAACAACCCAATGAGGGAGTATAATAACAATATTAAAAGTCAAAAAATCGTATATCCCAAGGAGAGGAGCACGTCGCTTGCCCTGGGAGACGCTTCCCCCCGCTGGGGCCCTCCTTCCTTCACTGGCATGGGAGGGGGGAGCAGGTCGGTTGCCCTGGGAGACGGGGGCGAGAATTCCACCCGCCCAGCGTTACCACCCCCTGAATCGTCGATATACTCAGATAAGCCGGTTTTTATATAGTGTGATAGGTATCCATTCTGAGCGCTAGAGTGTTGCTTTGCACACGCGCACTGCTGTTACCTCTAAAATTCAATTGCCGAAACTCAGGACTGAGCGTGCGAAAAGAAACGCATATTATAAAGTGTTACAGTTCCTGTATAATAAGAAAATTAACCTTAATATGTATAGCTTTGGAGTTTATAAGAAATGATATTGGCGGCAGTAAGGGACTCGGACCTGTAGAGAGTGGCCCTATTTCTATTACTTAGGTAGATAGAAATAGGGTTCCTAGCTAAATAGTGTGGAAGTTTATATAAGGTAACGGCTCCAGTAGTGGCCATTTTGAAGTTTATATTTGAGAAATAAGGATTCCCGGTCTCCTAGTGGCTTCAAACTTGCAGGAGGTACAGCTCATGTCATCTTGTAGTCAGAGGTTGAACTAGGAGTGCCAAGATCATTGGAAATTGTGGTAAACTTCTCGATATGACCGTCCCTAGTTTCCTCGTTTGTTGGGCTGTATCCTAGAGCTTCTACTGGATAGAATCAATTTTGTTCATCTGGTATTGAATTTAATGATATTAAACACGTAAGGAGGGCAAAATGTCAAGTGGCCACTACTGAGACATGCCCGTCTCCACTACTGGAAATTTCGTATATTTGATGTGGCCACTACTAGATCAAAATAAAGGTGTGAGAAAAAATTAATAAAAAATAGAAAAAATTGTTCTTTTGATAGTTTTAGGCAATGGATATGTTAGGGAAGAGTCGGGCTATATTCTAAATGAGTCATGAAGAAAGTCAGTACTACTGTTGGCCCACAATTGTCAAAACTAAAGAAAAAATTCTTAACTGTGGCCCCTACCGGTACCGTTACCTTAGCTGTACCTGCTCCACCAACCGCCACAAGATCTTAAGAACTTATTTGGTTGGTGGACAGAAGGAGTTTTGTATTGTTCGGCTATTGCGCCATTATGTGATTTCCTTTCTGTTAATAAATATATTTTCTATTCTATTCTAATGCTTCTGAGTGCTCGCTTCAACAATTGAAGAATGGTTTCTGAATGCAAGTTTCTCGTCCAGAAAAGTATTCCACATCGTGCTCCTGATAGAAAGGTGACGAAAGAGGCAGCAGCAGGTGTTTTCAGATACCACTCGGGGACGCTACTCAAACGAGACTGTATTGACGTGAAAATTCAAATATTCATCAAACTGGATGCTCAAGAAGTTGGCATGAGAGGAGAAATAAATTTCAACTTCTCCTAACTGAACAGAGGATGTATCATTACCAATGCTACGAGGTTTAAACTACACACACTTTGTTTTGGCGAGATTGAGCAGTAGAACGTTGCTTGTCACCCACCTCTCCAGGTCTAGGTGCCTAGTAGGCACTGCCTACGCTGGACGATCTCAATGCAATGAGAAAAGCTGCTATTCGTTACTAAAAACTTAATCTCAGCAGAAACAACAACCTTCGTTCCTGGCTGGCGAGAATGCCGGAGAAGTAATTTACGAGCAGCAAGAGTGGGACCAAGCAGGTTGCCATGGGGAAATCCTCTTGGTATAAAATTCATCTTAGCCATCAGTCAGTACCATTCAACCTTACCTTCCAAGAACAACATGACAAGTAAGATCGAAGGGAGTTCCTCGCACACCCACCAGCTCAAATGTTTGTGGTAAGAACCTGTAAGGAGAAATATCAAAGGCTTTTGCCATGTCAACAAAGCAGCCAACCACAAAATGTCTACCGTCAACAGCAGGACAAATGAAACTAGTCATGTCTAACAACGCTGTCACATATGACCTGCTCCGAAGTATTGAGTTTAACTTGTTGAGGTAGTCAGTGAGGAGAGTCAGCATTACCTTTCCCAACAGAAAACCAGAAAACAAAGGAAGCTGACTGATCTTGCTTATATCCAAGGGATCGTCTTTCTTGAGAATTGGGGGGGAAAAGGCATTCCTTCAGTTGGTCAGGAAATGTAACTGAGACAGTAGAAGAATTGAAAATACCGCAGAGAATTGGAGCTATTTTAGAGACATGCTTGAACACTTGGCAGAAACTCCATCTGGGATACCAATGCCATTTTTAAGACTTAGACTTGTGGCAACCAACCCATCGACATCCTCAGGTTTGATAAAAAAGCCATTACAAGGTGTTGAGGAGCCCTGTCAAATAAAAAATCATATTTCAAAGGTGTTGAATATATTTTGTCCATTGGAAGTGCAGAATCAAATAACAAATGTACTATTTGTACATATCATGTACCTATTTGTCTGTTCAGTCAGGGACCTAATAGTTTTTGGTCGTGTTATGATTTCCTTCAACTAACATCACTCCGAGATTGTGCTGTGGTGTGTAGATATTGCCGCTTCTAAGTACCTATCAAGGCGATTGGGGAAGTGTTACATGTAAAATATGACACCATTGAGTTCTTCTTAACTGGACTGTTTATTCTCATGCTGGGGATGTTCCAGGATCGTTCGGCCTATGAATTCAACATCCTCCCCAGTATGTTTTGCCAGGAATAGAGAAAGAATTAAAACTGACTTCAGTTCTCTTCTGTCGCAGAAAAAGACCAGGGAAGTTAGATTACAGGTGGACCTGATCTGTTAGTTCACAAGTCTCAAACCAAACAATTGAATCGAAGTCAAGATCGATGTCATTGCGACTGTCTTTTTCTGTCGATGACCACAAAAGTCAGGGCCAATGAGAGCTATTACTTGTCCTATGGTGTCAGAAGAGTTCTGAATTCGCCTATTCAGAGTTGTTCTGACAACGTTAAAACTAATTTGATGAAAGTAAGTTGCTTCCTTATGGGCATTATGCTAGGACATCTCGTTGGTTCCCTCAATATTTTCCACAGCAGCCAATATGTTCATACGAAGAAGAATATTCGACGTATACTCTTGTTATGAGTACCTAGTACTTAGTGTGTTGGCACATAAGCCTGCATATCCACGGTAGGTACATATCTGCAAACAGATTGTTTCCTATTTCTGCTAATCATTTCTCTAAGCAGCTTCTATTCGATAAAATAGACAGCAAAAATATATTACCGTATCTTGTGAAATGTATTGATGTCACAGGCTACATGACTCACGCAAAAGTAGAAAGTTCAAGTCTGACAGCATGCCATTTCGATGAAATCTCAGCAATCCTTCGTTTTTGCTTACACATCCTACCAAAGAAAGGGAAGCTTCGTATTTTAAATTCACCTAAGCCGTTCTGACCACAATAACTGTTGAAGCTCAAGTTTATGGCAGACACACTAGATTTTTTTAAATATTCATCTACAAAACAAATATTTGATCTAGGTATGAGCACATTTTAGTACAGAAAATCGGCAATGTATTCTACAAACATTTCAACAAATTTTTGCTATATTCAATATTTTGTCAATCCCTTTGTTCGTTCAATTCTGCATACCTAATTATGTCATCTTCAAAAATTCTGCCATAGGAAACCATTATTTTCCTAACTACGCTACGAGGCTTGATTTTGTAGCAGGAGAAAGAAGTTATTATCTCTATTCTATTGAGTTACAGTCTGTATTCCGGAATGTTTGTTATTTAAAAAAGCAACAAGAGCCATTAATCGTCCGTGGAATGCTCCAGTTTTCTGAAATGTTTTTTAATTGAAGCCCTTAGGTCTTTTGGGTCCATGGGAAGGACTACCAAAAAGGTCCTACGTGGCCAGCCATACGATATTATCATAGATATGACATGTACGTTTTCCATTTCATTAAGGATTGTATTCTCTTTATAGGACAGAGCGAGTTGATTAACAAATTCAAGACGAATCCAATTTGAATAACGACTACCTACATGACAACCGTTAAGCAAAGCAACAGGGAGTGACAGGGACGATGCGTTGATTTGTCTGGAAGCAGCCCGCAGCCGGGATTACTTCGACCGGGGCGGCCGGTTTTCACTAAACATCCTCCGCAATCTGAGTTAACAAAAGAGCGGCGAGACATCGATGAACAATCGGACTACGAAGAGAAGAGAGTTGCAATACATTGGAAATAATAGGGACATAGCTGTCATTATCGAAGCGACCAGCCTACGGGGTTATAACTCGCCGAAGCGGTGACTCACACTTCAATGCAAGCAACAATACCAAGGTTTTTCCTTTGTGAAACACAAAGGGGTTTGTGAAGAAAATGCTTACGAACCGAGTTACTAAGGTCCGAGATAATGAAATCCGTCCCCTTGCGGTCAATTTCGAGCAAAATAGAAAGTTCTTAACACAAAAATAAAGGTCCGACGAGCCGTAGACAATACCTAGTGGGGGGTAAGGACCTCACCCAGTGGGTCTTGACACGACGAACAAGGCACGAAAACGGCGAATTTTCGGAGCCCCACAATCAAGCGAATTTCAACATTTTATTCAAATAAAATTAACTCACCTTTAGCGCGTTCAAGTCGATATCATCCAATGAGCAATTTACGGTAGGAGCTAAATTATGCGCCATCTTGAAAATTCTCAGTCACTTGTGTGTAGGTTTTCAAACAAAAAAGAACAAAAACACGAACCCGTCACTGAACTCGCGGCGTTCACTGTAATAAAAACATCATGAAAGAACCTCGGACGAGGGAAGATTGAAGAAATGCCCCGAGATCTTCCTGCTATCTGCTTATCAAGGTCATATTTTTCCTTCTCCAAGTTTCAACATACAATTTCCATACGAGAGTTCACCACACCTACTTATCACAAACTACTCATGACGTCACTAGGGGGAGTTTCTGTCGAACATCTCACTCCGGATTGGTTTTCCACCGATCTGCCTCCAACACGGACTGAAGCTAACTTCAGAAAACAGGAGAACTGCCCGATCTGGGCGATCGTTACCGGAGAAAAACGGAAACACCCGAACGTAGCCGCAAAGTATTTACAGGTTAACCAACTGTCGAGGATCAAATAACGTAAAAGCTCAGTTCCTTACTTTCTGGGAAGAAATCCAAAACTATTTACCCCTTCAACTTTTCTATCTTGATCATCCACATCAGTTTTTATTGTGTTAAAATAGATTTGAATTGGGAAAATATGTATTACTACCTGAACTAATCAATTTCAGAAATTACTTCCTCCATGGAAGGCAGTACAATACCTTCTCAATGTACAAAGAAGTTATAGTTTCAGAATCGCACAACTCACCTCCTGGCAACACTGACATCAGTCTTTTTCAATGAAGTGTTGACCGAAAGTGCTTTCGGCCCTAGATCCTCGTTGCTAATATGGGTAAGTTTTAGAAAATTTCATCCAATTTCATCGAATCTATACGTTTGAGTGAAGCTCTAACTTGTTGCAGGATTGATTATTCAAGACATTTGCTACCGTTTGCAAACTATGACTTCCGAATAACTGTTGTAATTTTAGCCGACATAGCTTGTCGATCTCACAACATGGGTTTGTCAGTTTAGGTTACTCCTGCACCCAATGGTTGAAAACATGAACAAGCGTTGCATTGCATTCATATTCTTAGTTATAAAGCTTCAATATTCATAGTTAGAACTAATTCGGACAATCTATGATTTCGTAGGTAGCATGCCTCATGTATATGTGTTGCGATACTAGTTCATTTCAAACCCAAGTCGATGCGCTTAGCTCTCCTGGCACGGCCATCGTGAAAAGTTCTCTTTGCTCCATTAACTGGACAGTAGTCATTCATTTTATCGCATTCACGAGAGTTTTAGTGGCTAACTTCTGAAAACACCTGTAAGAATGTAGGCTACGAGAGTGTGGTCTTGTATTAGGTACACATGATTCTAGTATGCTCCTATGTAATCTCTACTCACGTACTTCCCCTGTTCCTTTTAATTCACAGGTATCTCAAGAGATCACTGGCATAAGAGGAGGAAGACAGGAGGAAAGAGGAAGCCCATCAGGAAGAAGAGGAAGTACGAGTTAGGACGTCCTGCTGCCAACACCAAGGTAAATTATTATTTTGCATGTGAAGGCTCAATATAGCTGCCCCGGCTGAAGTTCAGTGTAGGGGGCCCCTTCTGATAAGAAGGATTTATCGATGTGTACTAGGATCGATGTTTTTATAGGATCACAATATCGATACTGTTGCATGTCGGATTGCTTTTGCCACCAGCTGAAGTCCCGCCATCTTTCCCGCTTTTATTAAACCTTTCGTTCTTCAACCAGCACAACTGATCTATTTGTCCAACTAATCTATACTTTACTAAAAGGATTGATGTAGGATATTTTTTCCATCCAGACCACCAAACTAGACAGAACACATTCCTGAACCCATCGTCATAATCTTACCAAAACTCGTTGTCTAAATAGAGACCTCTCATTCTCCGTTTACCAAAACCCATCCCGGTCATGTTTTTTTTTAAATTCCGGAAGGAACCCCGATAATGTTGCTCAGGCGAGATGTTTATTTCCCTTCCAGACGCGTAACCTACGTATTTCACCATGTTCATTTCCCGCCATTTCCTACTTAAAAGTTCGTTGTTTTCCGCCATATTCAAAATTTGCAGTTCGTAGAGGTTACGCGTATCATCGATTTATATATCGAAAGCGTGGATCGATACATAGACATCGAGTTACGACGGTCTTATCAGGAGGGGCCCCCTACACTGAACTTCTACCGCTGCCCCTGTGTCTCCATCCACTTCTTAGCCCCTGTGTCTCCATCCACTTCTTACCTATTGTAAATATTTCTTAGTTCTTGACCTGGAAAAATAATTTTAATTCCCTCATCGATTGTTAGCACGCGATCGGTATACTATCGACCGGACCCTTCCTTTGTTCATTATTCCATCCACCGCAGTGATGAGTATCTGCAGTAGGTATGTCATATCACATCTACAGTATCATGTTATGTATGTCATGTATACTTTTTAGAGCTGTTGTGATCTATCTACATCACAGAAATTCGGTTAAGCTGTGGAAAATCACCTCAAAACTCTACTGATTAGCTGACCTGGGCCCCGTTGCACAACGGACTAGTAGTATTAGTAAATTTTACAAGTCTACAAGTCCTAATATTATTAGTACTAATAGTTTGTGTTGCACAATGATTCACTAGTCACTAATACTATTAGTGGAATTTTACAAGTTTACAAGTCGAAAGTATTAGTCGGCTGTCCGCCACAGTGTGGCAGGGACAGAAAAACAGTTGAGGTTTCTTCAACGTAAGGTTAGATATCCACTTCGCACTTGTGCACTCCGTGTATATCAGACATGACATGGTATTGTCCACTACTTCCTAACCAGTGTAGAGCGATAAGTACCTGCTGATTTACACTCAGAGCACCACTGTTTCTTGTTTGGTGAGCGAGAGTAGACCCTAGCTCCATTACGAGCCATTCAACGTTGCTAGCTGACATTCTAAACCTCTCGTTGAATTCAAGATCACTGGGAAAAGTAAAGTTTACTCTCGGTCTGTAAATTTTACGACGACGGTATTGAGAAAGTGGAATTTCATCTTCAAAAACACCAAAGTCAAACAGAATATCGTCCAACATGTTGAATAAATAACTCGGAATAACATTCTTTCACTAGAAAAAATACACTTGTAAACATTTTACCAGTCACCTTACTCTTGTAGGAAAATTAGTAGCGTCCACTAATATTTTCCTCCACGCTAATATTTTGTAGATGATTGTGCAACAGTTACTAATAGCACTAGTGTAAAAACACTAATATATTAGTCGTCTCCACTAATACTATTAGTGCTTGTAGATTTTGGTTATGCAACACAAATTACAAATTATTAGTTCGCTTACTAATAGTATTAGTTACAAGTCCGTTGTGCAACGGGCCCC
>JAVIWC010000996.1:0-223291 GCA_031894815.1 Creontiades dilutus | reverse complement strand
ACTTTATTTTTGAGCAATTTTGATGAAAAATCGCGGAAATAACCATGAAGGAAGCGTTTTATCGAAAAACGACTTCAGATTCGTGTTCAGCAGCCCGAAAACCCCTTAGAGAGTAGGTTTGAAAGGGATTAAACAGACTTTATTTTTGAGCAATTTTGATGAAAAATCGCGGAAATAACCATGAAGGAAGCGTTTTATCGAAAAACGGACTTCAGATTCGTGTTCAGCACCCCGAAAAACCCCTTAGAGAGTAGGTTTGAAAGGGATTAAACAGAGTTTATTTTTGAGCAATTTTGATGAAAAATCGCGAAAATAACCACGAAGGAGGCGTTTTATCGAAAAACGGACTTCAGATTCGTGTTCAGCACCCCGAAAAACCCCTTAGAGAGTAGGTTTGAAAGGATTAAACAGAGTTTATTTTTGAGCAATTTTGATGAAAAATCGCGAAAATAACCATGAAGGAAGCGTTTTATCGAAAAACGGACTTCAGATTCGTGTTCAGCACCCCGAAAAACCCCATAGAGAGTAGGTTTGAAAGCGATTAAACAGAGTTTATTTTTGAGCAATTTTGATGAAAAAACGCGAAAATAACCATGAAGGAAGCGTTTTATCGAAAAACGGACTTCAGATTCGTGTTCAGCACCCCGAAAAACCCCTTAGAGAGTAGGTTTGAAAGGAATTAAACAGAGCTTATTTTTGAGCAATTTTGATGAAAAATCGCGAAAATAACCATGAAGGAAGCGTTTTATCGAAAAACGGACTTCGAATTCGTGTTCAGCACCCCGAAAAACCCCTTAGAGAGTAGGTTTGAAAGCGATTAAACAGAGTTTATTTTTGAGCAATTTTGATGAAAAATCGCGAAAATAACCATGAAGGAGATAACCCCCGTCTCGGTTGTCCCTTGTGAAACCTAATCTTGCAGCCCAACTGAATGGAACCTTACAGAAACAACAGAAGAGCACATCCGTTCTGAAGGAATTCAGTGTGGGAGAGGTGGCGTGGGTCAAGAGAAGTAAGGAAGTCAGAGCTGTTCACCCAAGCTACTGTGCTGAAACGAACAGGCCCTGCTGATGATGCATCTGGTTTGCAACCACATAATGTAGTTGTGGTTGATGATTTAAAATATAATTATGACGATTCTCGCGTGCAGCAAGTTATTTCAGTATGTAAATGTACTTCATTGATCTCCTTTAATCAACTTATTAATCAAACGAGTGTAGCCCTAAACAGGTTGCATTAAAAGATCTGCATTAGGTAGAACTAGGATTCAGAACGTTTTGAAAAATTGGGGATAGGCACATTCACATTGTGTGACGAAAATTCACTTGAAAGTTCACTCAGTAGATCAGGCCTGGAGCCAATTGTTCAAAGCGTTTTTCAACTCTAGAATCTTCACTTTGCACTCTTCAATCAGATTTCTGTTTTTTCAAACCAAATTTTGGGGTAATGATGAGTGGAAAGTGGTGGAGTTGAAGATGGAAGCGTCAAGAGAGGTGCCAACCGAGTTCGTAGAAAAATTTAAAAAAAAAATAAAAAATAAAAAAAAATACGTGAATCAGTGGAGAATCAATGCATGAGCGACTATTACCCCCTCCCGTCAGCAAAAGGAAAATTGCCGAGGTCTGTTGAACAATTAGACTTGAAAAAATATGAATCACGATAATCGGTTGGGAATTATACACCGGGTAGCGTCGACAAGACTTGTCGAAAAAAACACCGTTTATTCGAAATATCCAACACACAGGTAAAATAAGGATCGATCAAAAAGAGAATCACGAAAATTGGTTAATAATTGCGGCTGGGCAGCTTCAACAAAATATTCTCATGGCACTAACACAGGAGTACAATCCAGTTCTTAGCGACCGACTCGAGAGTTCCCCCCCCCCCCCCCTCAACACTCTTTCTACTAACCTTCGGGTGGGGTCCTTCCGCCCTTTTTTATCCCGGCATCACCACTTTTCCGACCATCCAAGGTGTACCTGCCACTTTGGTAAGCACTAGCCTCTCTGGTGCTCTGGTTGAATCTACAGATTTTTCCAGGGAGTTGGTTAGGCTTAGTAAGTACCGTTTATGAACACAGAATGAGCTCACGTAAACCCTTGTTAGCCCCCCCCAGCCATAGCTTTCATCTCTGTTTACTAGCTCCCCTCCTCTGAGCTAGAATCCCATATTTGTAGGTGGCATAGGCAATTTTTCATCTTCGGTATTAAATGTGTAAAATTAATCATTTACATGATCTGGCCGTAGAACCATAGAGGTCTACTGTCCAGCTTTTTCAGTGGATTTGGTCTTGGAATGGTCTGAAATGGATTTGTATTCAGTGTGTGTCAAACGTAAGTTCGCGAAATCTTCGGTGGACTATTTGAGAAATCGAATGAATAATGACAGATTAACTGATCTAGCACTCTTGTCTGTTCACTACGGCAATATCAGTGGTCCGCCAGAAGACGTCAATCAATTAATCAAATCAATCAAAACCTTTATTGGTAGAGAACAGTGCTAAAATGTTCGTTACACGAGTAAACGTGTTAGATATAATGGCGAATGTGCCGAGGAGGGCTATTCTCTTGTAGTTTTTCGTGCTATAAAAACTATCTACATCTTACAAATATCTATGGTACTAATTAGAACATGTAATTAATAATTATATCACAATACGTTTTCTGTTCTAATCAATTAAGCGCTAATAAAATTGACATTTGATGTAATTTTGTCTCTTGTTCGCTTTTTTACCCCATGAAACTATTACATCCTTATAACCTTCCTGCCTATTTCAGCAACCCCCTAAAATAAAATCCTAGCTACGCCCTTGACTCCATCTATTATGTCTGATCTACGAAATACTTCTCACTAAGTTTCGAAAATTCTATTGTGTCCCATAGTATAAAACCCAGATAGTAAACGAATAGCAGTGTTTCACAAAACATGCAGTACTCTGTGTAGAACACGGTCTCTAGCCTGGAGTAGATTTGATTTGACAACTTCTCTCTACTTTCTCATACTGCCAACTATCAATCATCGGATATAAAATCGAACAGACTTTATGAACTGTGTACAATAAGTTGTATCTTCTAAACAAACATCAAAATAATAGGAATTATCTCCCACAATAGTTGATATATTTTCAATATTATCTATCGACACGCTCAAGTACAACAGATAATCAGATTGATTTTACTTACCTACGAGTTTCCAATTCGGTAGATATCCTTTTAACAAACACAAATATAACAGGATTCTGCCAATCGCTTTTGCTACGTGATTGCAAAATACAAACAAAATTGCCTCCAAACAAAGTATTTTATGCGAACAAACCAAACTCGTAAAACCAGATAAACTGAAGAGCTCGAGACTTTGAAAATATATCACTATTCATTCACGATATTTTTTCTAACGATATATCGAAACACCAGCGCCTTTGTATCTATTAGATCCTTATAAATCGATAATGCAGTATCGATATTTTCTTCACATAACCACATCCCTAGAGCAAAGTCCTCGTTCACATTATACCTGATGTCAGTTTGTGTGTTTCTACATGTTTTTTGTTGAACTGGAAAATACTTGGAGTCAGAACCAGGATAAGTTGGCGAAAATTCTATTCTTTTCTAAAACCCAGTTTTTTTCAAATAGCAGTGTTTCACTAGCTTAATTGAACCTGTGTAGGGTTTACAAACACTGTTTGATTTGATTGATTTGATTTGAATATTTTCTTCTACTTATATAAAATAAAATTGAGTCCTATCAATCATACGGAAAAAAATCTGAATAGTGGTTTTGAACTAAACAAAAGTTGTCCCATAAATAAACACATGAGTTCCAACTCTAGGTATAATTGAAAATTATTAAGACTTCGCCTCCACAAAGAATTATTCGAACTTATATAAAAATTTCCATTCATAAGAACAAAAAAATAGGCATTTCAACTATTGGATAAAATACCTAATAAGTCCGAACAATCCATGAAAATTCTCTTCGTTAACGGCAAAACTATAAATCGATAACACTTTGCGCATGCGCAGATTGCTTTTGATCCGGGGGTTATGAAACTTGCATAAACATCATTTAAATTGCCTCAAAAAAAAACTGAAAATTTTATCGAAATTGGTAAAGAAGTATCCAATTCTATGCGAACAAAGATTTAACTTTGCGCAAGAGGCTACCATTGATCCGATGAAACCTTCTTTGAAAATTTTTCATCAAAATTCATTCACGATATTTTTTCTAACGATTTGCGCATCGAAACACCATTTATCCGAATAAACACGTCGACCCCTAACCCGCTTCCAAAATTTCATTGAAATCGGTCAAGAACTCCGGATTTATGCGCGTAACAAGGATTTCACGTTTGCGCATGCGCAGAGACTACTATTTATCCGGGGGTCATGAAACCTATAGGGGACCATCTACACCCCAACCCGAACAATCCCCGAAAATTTCATTTGGTCAAGAACTCCCAGATGTCTAACAAGGATTTCACGTTGTGAACATTATATCCCATCTAACGTCAAACCAAAAATCTGAAAATTTCATCGAAATTGGTCAATAAATTATGCTAGTAACAAGGTTTGACGTTCGCATTTTGTCAGGTACAACGAGAGCCTATTGATCCGGGGATCATGAAACCTATATCTACACAAATCCCTGCATTGTCATTTTACGTTTCTAACCTGTGTAGTTCATAAACTTTGCAAGACAGTTCAGACACCATACACAGACACACAGTTGCACAGACACTATAGACACACAACAAAACACACAGACAGACACTGGAACCAAAATTGATTCTTGATCGTAAAAGGCAAAATTCGAGTGGAAATTTTGATATAACAAAAAATTTTCACATTCAGATGAAAGCAATGCTTCCGCTACTTTAGTAGACGTTTTTACCGTTTGTATGGCGTATTCAACCCCACCAACGCAAAACATTTGATCAAAGAGTTCTTACAGAAATCACTAATCGCTGATGTTGAAGGAGAGAAACTCACGGTCGAAGAGGTTTGATAGAATAGGGCTCTTAGCTCAATCTATTATAATGTTGTAACTAAAGCAAAATTTCCCATTAGCGACTCTATCTGCGGTACCTAGGTCACTTATCATGATTTCTACAGACTTTTTTAAAGACTCATCGCCTTCCAAATAATTATTATTCGTTAACTTTTGAATAGTATTATCCATTCATGAAATTTCATGTGTTGTCGGTTTGTGGCCTAATTAAGGAAGGGTTTATTGATTCGGGAATCAAAAAAGTTTTGTTTTCACAAATGTGAAAATTTTTTTGTCTCCAAAATCAAAATTTCCATTCGCATTCTGCGTTTTAGACCATTCTGAACAATTTTGGTTCCGTGTCTGTCTGTGTGTCTGTGTGTCTGTGTGTCTGTGTGTCTGTGTGTCTGTCTGTCTGTCAGCAAATCCTTGTTACGGGCAAAACTACACGAAGTTATTGTCCGATTTTGATGATATTTTCAGGGATTGTGCGGGTTGGTGTGTAGATGGTCCCCTATAGGTTTCATGATCCCACCATTATCAATAGTATGCTCGCATGCGCAAACGTGAAGTTGCAATCATTTCTTGACCAATTTCGATGAAATTTTCATGGATTGTTTGGTTTGATGTGTAGATGGTCCCCTATGAGTTTCATGATCTCCGGATTAATAGTAGCCTCTGCGCATGCGCAAACGTGAAATCCTTGTTACGCGCATAACTCCGGGAGTTCTTGACCAATTTTGATGAAATTTTCAGGGATTGTTCGGGTTGGGGTGTAGATGGTCCCCTATAGGTTTCATGACCCCCGGATAAATAGTAGTCTCTGCGCATGCGCAAACGTGAAATCCTTGTTACGCGCATAAATCCGGGAGTTCTTGACCGATTTCAATGAAATTTTCAGGGATTGTGCGGGTTAGGGGTCCCCTATAGGTTTCATGACCCCCGGATAAATAGTAGTCTCTGCGCATGCGCAAACGTGAAATTTTTGTTACGCGCATAACTCCGGGAGTTCTTGACCGATTTCAATGAAATTTTCAGGGATTGTGCGGGTTAGGGGTCCCCTATAGGTTTCATGACCCCCGGATCAATGGTAGCCTCTGCGCATGCGCAAACGTTAAATCTTTGTTACGCGCATAACTTCGGGATTTCTTTACCAATTTCGATAAAATTTTCAGGGATTGTGCGTGTTAGGGTATAGATGGTCCCCTATGAGTTTCATGACCCCCGGATCAATAGCAGCCTCTGCGCATGCGCAAACGTGAAATCCTTGCCACAAGTATAACACCGATTTCTACAGTTCTTGACCGATTTCCAAATTTTCATGGATTGTTCGTTAACTTTTGAATAGTTGAACATTATCTTTATTTTCTCAAATTACGCTCCTGCATAACAATAAATTTACCCTAATTCAACATTTACTTCTTCCTAATTCAACGAAGTGTTAATAATCAATGATATACAGTCATAATGGATACGAGGAAGCTATGTGCCACACCCACTTTAGGTTTTTTTATTCCGCGTCTTTCTGCCATAAATCGATTGTAGCGCTACTACAGGCAAATACCAGAACCAACATGGAGTGATGTGGGTTCTCTTCGTTCAAGGAGCAGAACTTTGACAAATCGACAACACTGCTCACATTTTTAAACTTGCCGTTTTTCCGTTAACGTTTAAAGTTAGTTTTCGTGTTTGTGTTGTTGATTTCGTTTCTTCGTTTCTTTCTTTTCTTGAAAGCCTGTACAAACCGTTTTAATTATTTCACTTTAAAATGTCTACTACTCTTTATACGGGTGAAATGTGTTGATTAATCCTTACTCCGCTACTTCCTCCGTGATTTGCCGTCGATTAGGGTGATGTTATTCACGAAGTTCCAGTCGATTTGTTTGATGTGATTGATTGTTATAAAACAGAAATGTACCTACCTACCTACTATTTAGCTTATAAATACTCCACGTAGGTGGGCAATCTACAATTGAGAATTTTTCCTTCAAAGGTTGTTCCTTCACTGTTCCTCAGCTCCGTACCTACCTGCACAATGTAAGTTCATCTAACTGTTTATGAAACAAATGGTAGAAGTACAGAATAGGGGGCCCTTCCTAATAAGACCGTCGTAACCCGATGTCTATATTCTCGATATATTCTTCTATACACATCGACATATTCTTCTTATCAGAAGGGGCCTCCTATTCTGAACTTCAGCCAAACAAATGAATGCAGTTGATACACATTTAACTTGATAATTAACTTCAATAATTGTCACTCATCAGTAATCTACTTTTTGGTTATGAAACCTCGTAAAAATCTTGGATTATGTCTACAAACGTCAGAAAAATGTACATATTTACGTTTTAGCATTCCAAAGAATGCAAGAAGGCTGCGCCCATTGTAGCCCTCTTGGCACCCAAAATGATCAGATGAAAGAATCGCATTTACCTAATAATGATGACATCTTTTTATTTAAATCCTGAAAATACAAATATATTACGACGTTACTTTGCATAAATGATTTTCATCTAGAAGTTCATTTGGTTTCTGCACATCTCTTTATTCCTTCCCTTCAGTGTAATAAGACGTCTGAACCAGCGTAAAACGTTTGAATCAGTTCATGCCTACATCCACTATGGGTTTCCTGAACCTCTGATGTTAAGGATTTGGTTATTCAATTTTGGAAGACTATTTGGCACGATTTCGATTATTAGAGGCACCTGTAAAGTCCTTCCTTCTCTTCTTCCATAACCTGGTGAATTGAAAACGGCACCCTCATGAGGGTTCCCGAACATCTCTATGGTTGTTGGAGGGTTCATCTGAAAAAGTTAATGTATGATCGCACCCTCAACTAGTTAGTAACTTTAGTCTGGAAACATTACCAAAAGTCATCGATTTATAACAGAGTAGTGGCTAACGTAGTTGGAAATAATTCGTGGTTTTCAACTTGGAAACGCATGCAAGTACAGAGCGTGGAAAGTTATTGCTGCAGTAATAACTTGCAATATATTTCACCAAATTTTAAATAGATGTGGGAATATCGTCGTGTGCACAAATAAATTAGTTGATAATGAGGTTGTGCTAAAAGCTGAACGTATGGAGTATGTGCAGTGGCTAACATTGATCCAACCAACTCGGTATTTATAAAGGTCCACATGGTTTTCAGTTTTGTTTAGGCAATTAATGGAAAACTTTTAAATTTTACGTCCACGAGGCACCATGGTAGGAAGAGCTCCTCCTTGGTGCCACTCCATAATCACTCCCTCAACTTATGGGAAAGTCCTGTGTACTGTGAAAGGGCGGTGTACATAGGCTGCCTCTTCCTCTAACCCAATCAGGCCCTCAATAGCGTGCCCTAACAAATCCGGCAGTAAACGCTCTCATAACCATCAACATTGGCTACCTGCTACCTGAGCCTCATGTCTTCAGGTCTGAAAGAAGACTGGAGGTATTCACGGCAGACCTGCTAGAGATTGCTCTTTGCCTGGATTGCACCCTGGACAAATTTCTTGTTGTAGGTTCTCTGGCGAAGAGACCGAATGGCAGAAAGCTGCTTAAGGGAAACGTTGATGCAGAAGGAATGTTTACTTTGTGCACAGCCTCTGCTGCCATTTACCACAAATCCTCAGATGCATATGGGCCATTCTCCTCTGTATTTATTGCTGCATTGGCCTCTACAGAATGCTCCTGCCAGATGGTCCCTGAAGCCACACAGAGCTAAACATTCTATCATAACGGCCACACTGGTCGCCATTCTCTGGGGCTGTGGAAAATAAACGCATGGTCGTATTTACATCTACCAAGGTCGTAGGAGTTCATTTGTATCGCATAGAGTTGAAATAAATGAAGTTGGCAGATAGTGGACAATGTCTTCTATCCCGTTATCAGGAAGTGTTTGTCCTCCAGCCCCTACCATTATCACCAGTATGAAATTTGGACTTCCCTAAACCCAGTTCTCTCGAAGAATTAACTGCTTTACCGATCTACATCAGTGGTACTATAATTTTCTGGATAGAAACATGGCAGAATAATCATCAAAAATGATAAATAATAACCACTCAAATTCATCACTGTTTTGACACATTTTTGAAAAGTTGTTAATATACAAGTAAGGAACGTTTAAATTTTTTATTGTGTCAAAGTATTTAATGTTAAAAACGACATTGAGGGGAATGTTTAAGAAATTGATATAACTGAAATAATTATTAAGAAAACATTGGAAATATTGGCGAGCCAAAATATTGTTTCAATTTGTTGTTCAAAGTAAAAAAAAAAAATATATTAGAACCAATTTGGTCTATAATAGAGCGAAATTGGTCATCAATTTATTTTATTATATTATTATTATTTTTTATTCATTTATTTTTTTCAGATTAAAATGGCAAGGAAATCATTATGCTGGGACACTTACAAATCCGAAGTCGTCGTTTTGGATTCTACTGACGATGAAGATGTTCCGAAAGTAACAAGAAAGAAAAAGGCCGGACCTAGGGCAATTCTTTCTTCCCCAGAATGTAGCCCAGAAAATGTTAACGCTAGCCAGATGAAAAACACTCGTAAGTTCCGAATACGCAGCGATTCGAGTTCAGAGTCAGATGATTGTGTCATATATTCCTCAGATGAGGAACAGAAATTGTCTACTGTTGAGAGTAGAGTGAAGGATTTGACTCTACCGAAATTCAGTTACGACACACCGGATAAAAAGACTTGCGTTAAAAATCAAAGATTGCTGATTGATATTAGCAATCGCTGTGGAACACCGTTGAAAACTTCGGTAGATAGAACCGACTGTGACAAGAAAATTCAGAAGGGGCGAAGTAGTAAGGGACGCAAGAATAGCAGAGAATTAATACCGGAATTGAAAGCAGCTCATAACAACAGGTTGTTTGATGCACTGCTCGGTGTTAGCTCTGATAATGGCCGTGACTTAACGAATCCTGAAATCACTGAATGTGTAAATAATGATAAAAAATCAATAGTTAAAGTTAATGATAGTTATACCAATACTTTCCTGGCTTTCCACGATATCAAACAGGCCAAATCCAACAGAAACGAAGTCAAGAATGGGCTTGTAGAACCTGAAATATCTAGTTGTGTGGCAGTTTCTTCAGACCCACCTGTTAACGCGTGTTTTGACTCTTTCAAGAAGCCTACGCCATTTAAGAAACAGAAAGAAATCAGCAATAAGATTAAGCGGCCGGGAGACAGCAGGATTGTGTGTAGAAGGACTGACGACAGTGATAGCACTGACTGCTCCACAGATGGTCAGCAAAATCAGACGTCTAGAAAAACTTTTAGCGACGTTAGTTATTTGGTATCCAGTTTGGGTCCACCTGCCAGAACCATCACTCCTGAACCTGTACTCATTTCCAGCGATCCTGATGATTTGTATGTAAAACAATCCCCTAAGCCGCCCATCAAGAAAAAGGGTAAAGCCACAACGTATAGTTTCTCAGACGTGAAATCAGCCCTCGATGAAATAGAAACCAACGAGAACTGTCAACTGTCATTTTTGCGTTCTTTGGATTACATAACTCGATCGTGTCACCCCACTGCGGCATTTTACAAAGACAAGTTCTCCAAGAAGAAAGAAGAGTTGACCGCGGTTCTCTTCAAGTTGTTCAATAAGGATGTTTTCGATTCGCGACTCCCTGAGGATATGCAGGTGGATTGGAGCGGCCGAATGACGTCTTCTGCCGGCATAACTCATCTGTCCAGGAAAATGGTCGGTGGAGAATGGCAATTTTTTTCGAGGATCACTTTGTCCAAAGTAAGTGTAGAGTTAAGTAAGCAGAGTTAAAATGTGCATAGTTGGTCTATTGAATTCGTGATCAGTGCACATGTAAAAACGTATGTAATCATATCTTATGCGATGAAAGAACCAATCTGCCTCCAGGCTCAATCTGTCCAGGAAAATGGTGGGTGGAGAATGGACATTTTTTTTAGGATCACGTTGTCTAAAGTAAGTTAGAGTTAAGTAAAAGAGTTAAAATGTGCGGAGTTGATCTATTGAAGATTTGTGATCAGTGCTCATATAATAACTTAAGTAATCATATCTTATGCTATGAAAGAACCAATCTGCCTCCGCCTCTTGTCCTTATATCATCAGATTAACAAAAAAGTTTTTGAGACTTGGTGGGCTTGTAATTTAATTTAGCTGGGAAACGCCTGGATTGTTGCAGAAGAAGATATAAAACTGAGTCTCAGTTGGGTATGCTTACAGGCCAATATTTTACAAATTTTATAGCGATTTCTAGGAGGCCGTCCACGTTTAAGCCCACATAATCCTACCAAACAACTGATCCATTGTTCCAGAGTTTAGTTGTGTACTATAATTTCTGATTTAGGCATGTACTTGGCGTTTCTAAACGTACAAAACTAAAGCCGCCACTAACCAGCCGCTGATGAATATCGCCATCATCCAGCGGGTCTGAAGGGTTCACATTAAACGTAACTAGCCGCTAGTACAGTTGCTGTTGATGACTTGAAAACATTGTGTTGTGTGTCGTGAAGTTCTGAGACTTGTGTTAAATATTCGAGTTAAAGAGTTGTGTGAAATGATGCTAAAACGGAAGAAAAGGCGATGGTGGGTTAGGTTCTGGATATTAAGAAGAAACGGTCTGGGGGCATCAGCAAAACTTTTTAAGGAACTAGAATTGGTAGATCCATCATCTTATAGAAACATTTTAAGAATGTCAGTTTCTAAATTCAAAGAGCTATTAGAGTCACTCCACTTGACTCCACAAATATGACAGACTCGACGGGAGACCAACCAGACTTCTTGTGGAGTCTTTGTGCGAAAGAAAGGATTTTGTGTATAAATGCAAAGGCTTCTGAAGGCTTCCGTCCCGTATGGCGGGCTGATGTTGTAGATTCGAAATTGTTAGTGATAATGAACCAAAATCAAATCTTCCCTCTTAACAATGTTAGTAGAGATATACATGAAATCATAAGAGGCATACATTTACTTGAAAATTCAGATATGTGTTTACGTCTTTCCCTTACAGGGTGCGAATAAGTTTGTTGAACAGCTTTTGTTAACTAATACTAACTTTTGTTATTATAAATATATTTCACGAATTCGGCATTCCATAGCACTATGTGGTTTTTATTTTGTTCGCAGCCCATAGTGACGACTGCCGCCAGGCTGAGGGACACGTTGATCCACGAAATGTGCCACGCGGCTGTTTGGCTTCTGGATCGCAAAAAAGATGGCCACGGCTCGTACTGGAAGGCTTGGACCTACAAAGCTCGTGAAGCTTTTCCCGAGCTCTTGCCGATCAACACGTGCCACAGCTACTCCAGAGATTGGAAGTTCACCTGGGAATGCATATCTTGCGGCTACACCATTGGTCGAATGACGAAATCCTTCGATACACAGAGGTGGGTTCAGATTCCCTTTCGTTACTTTTTATGCAGCAGTACCTACGTCCAAATCCAAATGTCCTGTTACCCATTTTGGTTGCGTGTTATTGTGGGCTAACTTTACTATACCATCACGCTCCCTCAACTCCTTAACTTTCAAATCTAACTCTGCTCTACCTATTGCGGGCAGTTTCTTCTTGCCAGGCTGAAGCTTTGTTCAGGTAAGCGGCTTCTACAGCGAAACAATCGACTGTTCATTTCACTGTGAAGCATAGTCCATACTTCTAGAACATGATTTTCGTCTTTATGATGGATTTGTTTCCAGTTTTCTTTCTCCATATCAGAAACTTATAAATATTGCTATATCAATGGCTAGTCCTGTAAACTTTTGTACGTATCCAAGTATCAAAGTAGATGGTAGTATTTGGACAATTATCAATCTCCTCTACAGTAAAACCGATGGTGGAAAACTATATCTAATCCATACGATGATATATTGACGTGTTGCCAAGTTCATAATAAAAATTTTTTTAATCAGAAAAATTTGCTCTATTTTTGATTGAAAAAGCTGGTTGTGTGAAAGCATGGAATTTAAAATTTTGTTGTTATCCCAATCCATAATGTATAATTTTGTTTTAAGTACTAATATTCTGGTTAAACAATAAGGATTACTGGAAGTTTTTTTGCCATTTTTAGTGTCGTTGTGATGTTTAGGCTCTACTGTTGGGATTCTACCTCAAGTCCAACGATGTTATCCTTCATTTTTGTTTGAGTGCTTGATTTTTATCTGAATTCTAAGGAGATTTTGTTCTTCTCTCTTTACTTCCTGGTCTTAATTTGGAATCCTAAATTCTGATGTAGTGATTGGGTTCTACACCCTCGAAAATTCCTGATTTACATTAGTTAATCATTTGTTGTCCGATTGAACAGAAAGCGAGTGATTTATTCTTCCACAGCCTCTCTCTTGTAATGATTGACGTGTAGAGGTGGGGTTGTGTGGAAGTATGGATCACTGTATATGCCACCATGCTGAACAGTAGTTCTGGTATCCATTCCAATGAATTGTTATGACCTCGTTTGAGAATTTTCTGTCAGGATTCCACTTCAGCTTCGTGGAAGCCATTATGGGCTCTCCTTTCATGAAGATATCCACAGAGGGCAAGTCCAATAGAACTTCCATGGTTACAGTGGATGTACCACGCATTGCTCCAATGAGTTAGACAGGCCAGTCGCTGGTGACACCTTTATGAGCTCGCACCTGAAGTGAATGATGATAAGGTTAAGTCTGTGAGACGCTTGTGGTATAAGGGAATTGGTTGCCGTTCCCTCCCCTTCAGAGCCATAATACGGCCCTGTTTCCCACCACTGATAATTCCAAGACTCTTTTCAGAAACTCTGACCATTGATTTTTTTTTTTTTTTTAATTTCTTTATTGTTACAACTGATTTAATATAGTAGGAACCATCTAGCAACTTAATTTATAATGAAGCAATATCACTGGAAAGAACACGTCAAAAAGAAAAAAGAAGAGGTCAACGCTAAGCTCAGGAAGCTGAACTGGTTGCTGGGTAGGAAATCTCAACTATCCACCCATAACAAATTGCTGTTGTATCAGCAAATGATTAAACCCGTCTGGGCCTATGGCTGCCAACTATGGGGCTGCACGAGCAACGGTAATGTCAACACTATCCAGACACTCCAAAATAAAATCTTAAGGAGTATTGTCAACGCACCCTGGTATATCAGGACAACTGATCTCCACCGCGACCTCAAAGTGGAAATGGTGAGAGACGCGATAAAAAGAATTGCAGCGGATCACGAAATTCGGCTGCACAGACACCAAAATCTCGAAATCCTGTATACCCTGGACAACAGAGAAGAGGTATGGCGACTCAAGAGGACCAAGCCGCTGGACCTAGTTGTGACCAGACGCTGATTAGTGTTTGTGACTTGTAGTGGTCTTAGATAATTAAAAAACTGACCATTGAATGTTTTTGAAAATCCGAATCTCTTTCTGAGATATGAAAATAAACAACACTTGTTATTCGAGCATCCTCCTTACAACCTGTTATTTGAGAACATCCTTCAATTTTGTTTTTTCAGGTTCAGCTGTGGAAGGTGTCACGGCCGGTTTGAGCTCAAGGAGAATAAAAATAAAGGGAAACGCGTCGCCAACGGATTCGCCAAATTCGTCAAAGAAAACTACGCGTCCGTCAAATCAGACAAATCTGTGCCGCATAAAGATGTCATGAAGATCCTGTCGCAACAGTATAAAAATCAGAAGACTGTAACCAATGACAAACCTTCATTAAACTCAGATGATGACGGTATTTTGATTGATAGTGGAGATGAGGATTATGCCCCTGATTCATAGCCCCTTGTCTGTACATATTTCTCTATTATTTGACTATATATTTTTTTGTAAATATGTTTTATAAGTTTTATTTGACCAGCTGTTATTTCAGACTCAGTAAACATTAGTACGGTGTTTACTGTAAAACTTGACTTAACTGCAATCTAATCCACTTTCTTTGGTACCACTTTATTAGTTACTGTTCATTAAACGGTATCAATTTGATAATATTACGATTCTTGTACCTACCTAAGCACTATCGTTCAAACGTTGGGCTGATCCCTCTGTGATACACGCTACAGTAGAGCGACTCAGGTTCATCTCTAAAACCAGTTCATCCAAAACTTGATAAGTGTTTTCATGATGGAAAGTTGTCAGAGACATCATAAAGTACAATTAAACTAAAGAGAAGTCAAACAAAGAACTTCGAGGGATTATAATGAATGGAAAACATTCACTTTCTGCGCTTGTTCAGCTTCAACCGTTAGGAAAACCCTTGCATCTCTCCCCATTCAACTATAAATACGTTGCAAACCATTCCAACTGCATCAGAACCTAAATATATTGACTACAATAGGCACCCTCCAGCTGAAAATCAATTTAGATAACGTGAAGCGGGGCAAGTGCGCACCAAAAAATGAAAAGTTTGACTTCTGGTGGCAATAGAAATTTGACATTAATCGATAAAAATGTTCCGATTTTTGCTATAGCTTCATACCACTCTCCTCTATCACGCTGTCTATTAAAGAACCACGAAAAAATAAGAACCAATTTTTCAGAAATAAATAACCTTTTCGAGTCTCTACTACGCACTTGCCCTGGAAGTATGGGGCAAGTGCGTAACAGGCCTTGTATTTGGACAGTGCACTCAAACGGCCATTGTGCGTAAAACTCCAACTTCTGCAGAATCTGCACCTCTTTGGAATGTTTGAAATCGGACCGAAATTGATTGAATTATAGATTTTTAAACGTCGGATACCAGGGTAGGCCAAAAAACGAGTACAAAGAGTCAAAACGATAAAATTATTATGACAAAATAAGTTCAAAAATCGTTCCACTGACTTAGTAATGACTAAATTGAACTGCCGAGAAGTAGGAACAAACTTAAATTAAGAAAAATGAATCAAAGAAGCGCTGCTTCTCCTGGAACGAACTTCTTCAACAGCCTTAGCCAAATCTTCCTGCCTGCACTTGGTAGCCCTAGACGTTTTTCTCTTGTAGATTCTGACCATTTTCAGCCTTCTCCCTAGGAAAGTAAGTAGGGACTTTTGAGAAGAATAAGAAAGAAACTAAATTCTAGCAAAATGAGAGCCTGCAGAAAAAACTAGTACCTGGGGAGGTAGGCATCTTATCACACACATCAAATTCATTCAATAGCCAAATTAAACATTGAAAACTTGATTTGTTTGAAACTTCAAGTTGAATTCAATGTAGAGGATGTTGGACCAATAAACACTTGCTCAACAGAGGGGGAAGTGCAGACTATTCAGCACTTGCCCCACCTGTTGCATCTGCTCTTGCCCCACACCTGCAGAAAGTGAGGGGCAAGTTCGGATGTGGGCTTGATATCCTAAAATGTATAACTTATCCAAATCCTTATGGTTTACAATTGAAGAATATCGAACAAAGTTTGCACTTACCACAGAAAAATGGAGAGTTACACCTGAATGGCTTGGATGTTTCAAGATGACTGCAGACGGTCAAACTTGGTCAATGGAGGAGATTCAACTAGTGGTTGGTTGCCGCCTTCCTGAGAGGTAATACTTGGTTGTAACGCGTTCTAGTGGGCAGCCCTCCAAAGAGGAGGCTATTTCGTTCACTGTCCTAAAGATCGCAGGTCCCACAACCCAATCAGACTGTTTTGGCAGCTCCACTACGCACTCAGAGGCGTAACGTACACCCCCGCGATGCAGGGGGGAACGGGCCCGCTCTACCAAAATTCATTTTTTTTTTAATTTTAAAGAATAAAGCGGAACTAACGATACACAGAAAAATGCCATTATGTAACATCAAGTTTATAAACATCAACAGTCATTTAGGTTCACCCCGCCTTCTCCTGAGCGGTGGTTACGATGTAAACAAACTTTTGAGATTTTGAGGTTAGTGCGGATTGCGGGAGTTTAATGTTTTTCATCATTTTGTTGATTCGAATCGTTATAATGTAAATTGTGTACCATATTGATACTTAAAAATGACTGAAGGAACTTATGTCTCTGGGAAAAAGTTGAGTTGGATGACACACGGTCATCCAAAAATTTGCTACGTAGACTAGAAGTCTCAAGTTTGTAAAGGTAGATTAAATTGTTGTATTATATTATGTATTTTTAGTTAGGCTATCATAGCATATTGTGGGATGACCGTTAAAAAAGTGCACGCTTCTCAAAAAAAAAAAAAAAAAACATGGGGAGGGGCGTCAAAAATATTTTCCAGGGGGGGGGGGGGGGGGCTGCTAAAAAACGTTACGCCGCTGTATGCACTTGCCCCACTTCACCTTGTATTAAAATACCCTCACTCCATGCATATGTGACAAAGGACTCACATTGTTAAACAGAATTCTACTGGAATCATTTTCTTGCTTCTAGTAAATCTAAGGAAACATGAAAAGATGCTAACTTGGTATCACTTCTCTGTCAGCTTACTGTGGTGCCATGTGACGGCCCTTACCACTGTATCATAACCTGACAGGCAACTCTCATTTTGGCCTCCAACTTCGTTTTACACCATCCTTGATCCAAATTATTTTATCGGTGTGTGGCTTCCTACAAAGCAAGTCAACAGATTAGAAAACTTGGCGAATAATTTCTTCCTACTGTTACTCCTTGTACCCTTAGTGGTGGTCCTTGTTAACGGTTCTTAGTGCGGTCCACAGTAATCAGGAGCCATTTGGCGTCTGTGTTCTCCTTCAGATCATGTGACAGCGCTGAGCGGTACCAACTACGTGAAGCAAGAACTCTCTAACAACTAAGCTTTATATTCGACCAAGAGATGAAAAACGTTAAACCCTTTGTAAGTTTAATGTTCACATAGATTAAATTAATACAAACATTTCGTAGCTTTTTACCAAACCAGAATCACTTTCAATAAATCTTAAATTTAAGGGCAGGCATATTGAAAACTTTCCAAGTGACAATGGCAGGTATTTTTCTCTTGGTTATTGACAAAATGACGTTCCATCTGGTCAGAAGGCGTTTAAACGACTCTCACGTCTGGAATTTATGCTCATATTTAATGAACAGCTATCTTTCAAGCGAAAAAAAAAAAAACTGAAAGCAAGCATCAACGAAACGTTAAAGAATTCAATGCAGCCTACTCCACGAGTTGAAAAAGCTGCAATTTTCACTGATTGTGAAGTTAGCAAGCCATCTCAGCCTGAAATTGTGGAGCAAACCCTTCCTGAGAACACTAAGGCTACCCTAACTGAAACCACAAACGACTCCTCTGTACCTGAAAATGAAAGAAATCCCAAAGAAAAGAAGAAAACTAAATTATCCCACCCGGATCAATTTATCTCCAGGCTGGAATTTTGAAAAAATAACGGGAAAGCGAATTTGGTAAAATCGATCGTATCAGCTCTTATAATTTCAATGGAACGCTCTTCAAGTTAATTACAACTTTCGTCATTAACAGCATGTCTCACGTTTTATCCATCAAGCTCCACACCAGCGCATTCTACAACTAATTTGCCACAAAAAAAACCCCGACTTTCGGTTTCTCTAAGCCCATAACTCCCTTGAAATGAAACCAAATTTCAGTACACCATTGGAAAGAGCGTAAAATTTCGTGTCCTCTTAGCCTCTAACAATAATTATTTAAAAGGAACTCAAGGGTGAAAATTCCTTCGTGAACCGCTGCCTGCGAAGAATCTTGGGATCTTGGGAATTTGGTGGCCAAATGTGATCTCCAATGCCGACCTATTGACAACCACTGATCAGCTCCCAATTGGGGAAGAGATATTGCGAAGGAAATGGATCGGTCACACACTTCGTAAACCAGACGACACAATTGAAAAGGTAGCTCTTCAATGGAACCCGCAGGGGAGGGACGACGGAGATGACGACCCAGGGAAACCTGGAGGAGGTCGACTGAGAGGGAACTTCGCCGGGTTGGCAAAAGTTGGAACGAAGTGAAGAAAATTGCGGCCAATCGAACAGACTGGAAGGATCTTGTTTCTGCC
This sequence comes from Creontiades dilutus, assembly GCA_031894815.1. Taxonomy (NCBI): domain Eukaryota; kingdom Metazoa; phylum Arthropoda; class Insecta; order Hemiptera; family Miridae; genus Creontiades; species Creontiades dilutus. The sequence continues at coordinate 204,428 of JAVIWC010000996.1, read as the reverse complement.
CTATGCTCCCATAGGAGTTTAAGGACATAAGTCAAAGTCAAGGGTGAAAATTGATGCTAAAATTTTTATTTCGTCAGACGTGGAAAATTCATTTACGAGGTGAGAGCAGCTTTCAACTCTACCGAACTAAACATTAAAAAAATTACTTGTTGCAATGCACGAGTGGCTACTAGGTCTTGTCATTCATAGGCCACAAAAATTATGTCAGAGCTTTCAAGGTTGATTAACTGAATTTTACAACTTTCTTTAGTTATTAATTGAAAGGGAACCAAAATTTGTATTTTTCTTCCAATTACTCGCATGCATATTAAAAAAAAAACAAAAAAAAAAAAAAACTATATCTCATATTTGGAACCTAACAAGCAAGCTTGCGAGGGAGCTGTTAGTGTTCCCGGGTTAAATACATTTTTTCCACGGATATTTTTGCTATGGGAGTCACGTTAAGCCTCCATAACATAATTTGAGTGCGATTTCGTAAAGGAGTTAACAAGGAAGTCACAAGTCAGAAATCATCGTGAAACGAGGATTGAAAAACAAAATTTTAATAACTTTTTTTATAAGCACAGTCATCATGATACGAAATTATGTAAGTATTTATACTTCTTTCTTCGGTACCTACAAAAAACCAGGCACAGTTAAACGGGAATGGAAGTTCGTAAATTCACGAAAATTAACAAAACAACAGACCAACATGATGAGGTTACCGTTCTTCTGGCGAATGGTGGGATTCACTTGACGTCATCAGAGATTTTGATGAAATGTAAAACTTAAGTACTTGAGAGTACCGAGGACAAATGGTTACAGGTGTCTTATTCTAACATTGCTCTCTTTGATTTCAAGCCAAGCGTTTGTTATCGAATTTTTCACCATTTTAAATAGTGAATGGAACGTGCACTGCACGACCATCAGTGGTCAAATCAGGATAGTTTCAAAGCTTCTCACTGATGGACTTAAGTGGATATTTAAGCGATTGGTCACTCTGAAACTGTTGTAATGTTTGAAATGAATCAAAACATCAGATTTTAATGTGAAACTTCGTCGTTTGTTTTGATTAATCAAAAAGAGAAAGGTATCCTTTGAGGGACAACCTATTGTTTAATATACAAACAACAGCGAATAGTGCCTAGGCAATCAAGACCTCAAGAATTCCCTTTTATGCTATCAATGGAATGTGACGCGGAATAGCATAATACCACGTTCTTTTCCTTCTTCTGCGAGCCACAATTTCATCCACGATTTAACTAGTTTTTAACAAACGCTCGAGGCTTACGAGATGAAACAAGAACTTCGACACGAAGGAACAAAGTTGATACAAATATAGAGAATTTGACTAACACCCAATGAACCTCGTAGTACAACTTATGAATATTGAGTAACAACTGCACATTGTTGCTGTTCTGGAATGCATGCTTAAAAATGCACAGTGGCAACAAGAAGTACACACGATTCTGATTGACAGATTTGAATTCTAATCATGTAAATGACCGTCTTATCAATTAACGATAAGTATATCTGTCAAGAGATCAAATATCGCCTTCACAAATTATTTGATTCGAACACCTGCAACCACTTTCCATTTTGATTAGGTTTATGACGTCTGTTGGCAAGAGAAAAGCTTGAGGTATGCTTTAGCGTGTTACTGATTATATTTTTCAATATTCCTGGATATGGTAGAAACAAAAAGATCTGCTTCTTTAAATTGGTTCATTTATCTTAAATCTTTGGAAATATATACTTTCAAGTGTAATGAGACCATTAATAGTCTTAACACTGAGAATTGATACAATATGATCAAACATGTTTTGGTTCTAACCTTTTAGATGGTAAAACAATTGGTGGGAATCTCAAAGGTCTTCGAGATATTATCAAATCGTAATTAATCCAATTGGAGTTTGCGTCGAGAGTGAGGATGGACAAAAAGAAAGTAAATGGGATGCCTATGTAGTCAAGAATATGCAATAAGATAGCTCATTGTTGAAGGATGTAACCAGAAGATGCCTACACGTTTTATACTTTATTTCATTTAGTATGCAGAAAACGAAAGGAATGGATGCACTAGAGATCGTTTTCGATTCCGTTTCATTTTATTATCACACCGATCCATTTACTCCTTTCTTCTCTGAGATGATGAAAATTTACACTAGAGAATGCGGATCAACGACGAGCTCAAAGAACTATACAGGGGGACATGTGCATTGACAGCGTTATCAAAAATGGTGGACTCTTGATTGCTTGTACTGCTCTACAGAAAACCTTGAGACTATGGGAGAAGGGGCAGTCCAGGCTTGAGATGTGTGGAAGGCGTTGGGCCAACCGGAGGAGCAGCAGCGCCAGGAAGTGCATGCATCAGCTCTCTCAGGACAGGAATGAGTGAAGTTGGATGAACCAAGAAGCCCTGGTTCTTTAAACAATTATTGCGCCAACAAGTAAGTCCACTGAGATGTGAAGAAAATGTTGGTGGGCACTGTTGCACTCCAGCTTATGTTCATCGCAATGTTTGCTACAACAGAACACCAGCCCTCAACCACCAAACCTTGCTGCTTTGGACTTCAACATGGACACATGTAGTTCGAATATAGCGAGATACTCACCAATTAGTGTTTTAGTCAATAAAAGGTAAGAATCAACATGTGTTCGATCATTTTAAATCAATTCTCAGTTTGAAACGATTAATCATCAGAGAATCCTCTCGTTACACACAAATGATCTAAATCTTCTACCAAGCCATCAACTGGTCTCTGTGGACAAATCAAAAACCTGGACGACCAAATTCTTCGTCCAAAGTTTTTTGAAAACTCGCATAAAAAACTATTAATCCTAAACAAAACACGAACTTCTCTCTTGCCACCGAGAGACTTTACATCAATTTGGTACCGGTTTTATAAATCACGTCGCACCTCAAAATGTGTACCTACCTAGATTTTCGATACCCTCCTCTTCCAAAGAAAAAAAAAAGGAACAAGAGAAAATAAACAATTCAAGAAGGAATTCATTTTAAAATGAATAAGGAATCCAACAAAATTGCCTAGAAATGACAAAAATAGTAACGTGTTAACAATAAAAACCAAAATCAATGATAAGATGATATTACTAAGGTAACTAACATACCTCTCTTTCCATCAACTAATTCTAAGCTTTTCAATTATTTACAACATATATATATATTTTTTGTATTTATATATTAATTACTTCTTTATTTTTATTTTTATCTTTTTTTTTACTGAATTGCATAACATTTTTTTTTCTGATGAACTTGCGCATTTCATGATATAAAATAATACTCTAACAAATATTTATCAGTCGAACACGCTAAAAAATGACTTTGAACAGTGATCTTAATATATTTTGTTAAACTAGGTATACCTGCACACTTAACGAATTCATATGTTCTAAAAAATAATATACAAGATTTGGGTGTCGCAATTAGCGTGACGTTGGTAAATTCGTGGTGGGATCGTAGACTCGATAATCCAGTAAACGTGGGAATACATTCTGTCTGTATAAACTTTTCACTTCGGAGCAGGGGGGATTGGTTAGTAATCGAGAGATTACTAACGGCACAATCACTGTACTGTCAAGTTGTAAAGATGCAATCAAAAGAGTGGCCGATGGTAATCACATGGTAGCAGAGTCACTATAATTTGCAATCAAGTGATTACATCCTAATCAATTTAATCTTACTTGATATTAGTATCAAATTATTACTTACTAGTACGATTATAAAGTCGTACACATCAATCAAACTTTATAGGATTAGAGAAAAGTAATTTTGAAAATAGACTTTTTGATTGGCATTCGTAAGGAAGTGATTACCTCTGAAGCTGAAAGATTTTGATCGATCAATTCGAATTTCAATTTTGCAATTAACTAACCACAATAACTAGATTACAAGTATGCCCCACTCTGTCCGTTGGAGATGTTATTATTTCTCTTAATATGTAACCATACAACTAGACACAGATATTTGACGATGTCCTCAGGGTTTGAGCTAAGGTGTTGATGAGCACAAATTTAAAAAATTAGTGAAAATATAAATTCTCATATTTGTTTACTTGTTAAATCGAAAGTTTGTGAACCACGTTCGTACTAGAGGGGATACTACTCAAGGTTTTCAAACTATTTTTTCTAAAAATTCCAAGATTTAGAAGATGAAGTTCGGCACGAGTGCTAACCAGTTCTGATATAAAAAATTATATACCAAACAAAACCTACATAACCTTACGTTCTTTTCTCTCAGTCATCGTACATTGATATTTACACCAATCTTTAAAATATTTCTAGCAAGTAAATCTGTTTTTTTTAGAATACCACAACCATTAAACAGTTTTACAAGTTGAAATCTATAGCCACAATCAAAAAGTACAACTTCTGAGAAATGCATCACACAAATCTGATGGCGAATAAGGCAAGTCACTATCAGAAACATTCATTACAGCAGTTGCAGCGAATTGAATTTAACTTCCCCAATTACGAATTGAACCTTTCAAAAAGGCAATTATCCGATCAACATTGATCATAAAGCCATAAAATAACTGTAAAATCGATTTTCTTTTCATGTTCTCCCACGAGTTTTGTATAGTTTATGTTAGTTTGTCTTTAAGAATATTTACTTGACTTTAGGAACCCTTCCACTAGTTGCTTTTAACCAAATTGAACGCCACGAGAAGAAGACTAACCATCCAACACAATTCATCCCAAGCCAGATACAATCATCAAGTCACACTGATTGCACATCACCCATCAGCCCGGGGTAACTACCAGGAAATACAGTTCTAATATTTCAAGATGTTAATGTCTAAATTGGAGACTAAGGCATATTTTTAGTATAACATCGTCGAACAAAGTTCATAAACACTTAAGGATGAATCAATTATAATTATTATTAAATCCAACGGTCCAATATAAATAATCCGATTTGAATAGTAAAAAAATAAAATTGGATTTACTGAGGAAGTACGTAATTCTTACAGATATGGTCAAACTCTGATTGACAGGTAGAAATGACTTTTGTACAGATTTTTGGAAAATAGTTTTACTCCTCTCAATCTATGGAGATTTCTCCATGTCCAAAGAATTAATGGTCATAGTAATTGTACTTCCTAAACATAATGTCCCATGATTATAGCGTTGACGCCAAGTTTTCCACGTTTTAAATAATTTAAAAATAAATATAAAAAATATAAGACAACTTATTAGGTGCTGGAAAACATATTACAGATAAAAACAATGTTTACAATAAAAGTTACATTTATTTTATCACAAATTGTGTGTTTTTTAATTGACGGGTCCTTTAGCTATAGCGGAGGAACAGTCCAGTGCATTAAAATAATATAAGTCCGATACAAAGGAGTAATGAAATATTTTGAATGTTGAAAAAACCCTGGTAAGGAAATTGGAGGCGTGATATAACAATGAGATTCGATCAGTGCAGGTAACACTAGTGGCCTCTTCCGCCGTCGGTACTGACCTCGATATCACAGAAGGCTGCGGTATATGAAGTGTTAGCGGACGGCACGCGATATGCCGAACGGCTCACCGAATGCCGGAGCGCGACTGTCGCAGAGTACGGAGGTCGGGCGTCGCACGGCTGACAGCTGTGGAGGAGAACTAGTAGTTGACAGCTTAGGCCGCGTAGACGTGACGGCAGTGAAGGTTCGGGTTGGGTCGCGCCTCTCGCCCGAAGCTGTTCGAGGTTGCTAGAATAGCTATGTCGGAGGGAGGATCACTTGAAATACGATTTATAGAGGAGAAGACTGCGGCAAGTCTCTTTTTCTTGTTCCATCATAGTCAGAAGGTCCCTCATACAGACTCTCTTCACCCGAGGTCTAAGAGTCATCTGCAGAAGAAAACCAAATCTAGTTAACTATTAACACATACTAATTCCACCTATTTTATTCTGTCATCTGAAAGACTTGGATGATAGCTTCCAAAAAAGATGGCAAGTTAAAGTTAGAATCCCCCCAATTATTGATTTCAAGTTAGGATTTGGGCTTTTTTGTCTCCTCTTTCTGAATTCAAAAAGATTTGCTAATGTGTGACGGCTGCGGTGCTAACATCAACGCTGGCTTCCCATGGAAGAGGGATGGCGAGGAGTGGAGAGGGGCAGGAGATTATCAGTTGCAGGACCAGCTGGTTAGGTAAAGTCCCCGTAATCGAAGCTGATAAGTACTTGAGAGAATAAATCAATTATTAAAACAGTTATTTTTATCTTCTTGTGTTCCTTTCTAGATTCCTCGTGCCATTACAGTTAATAACTTCAGGTAATTAACCCCCCTTGCATGGTAGCAGAGCACCAATCAAAGTGGATGCACATGATTTTTTGTTCAAAAACTTCACCCAACTGTCAAAGGAAAACTTTCAATCCTTGTTAAATCTGGTTAAATCTCGATGAATTCAAGCATTTCCATTGCATCAGACATTTTATGAAAAATAAAAAACTTGAGGACTTTTGACTTTTTCAATGGAAAACTCACGCAGGATGAACGGTGTGATGCACAGAAATCCAACCCTTGCGGTTCGTCGTGCGCTAACCATTCCCCTTCCGTTCAAAACTCGGATGAGGATGGGATTCATCACGTGCGTCACACCTTGCGCTATGACGCATGCCTCTGATGAACAAGAGTTGCACACGTGTAGACATACCTGTACGAGTATGCCTAATCAAAAGCGATGGTATTGTTTGCATCTATGACCTTGTCATAGAAGCAACACTACGTCAAGCTGCAAGCAACCGGGACGCCTCATAGAGTGAGCTGCAACTCGGTGAATCATAGGTAAAACTAAGAAAATTATACCCAACAACTCATTATTAGAGGAACTGATTATTCAACTCTTTTGTAGGCACTGAATGATGTATATGGTATAGCTACAGTCCAGCCCATAGAATATTTGCCCTCCAATCCTGCACTACAGGAGACCTGGAGGCTTAGTCTTAAGGATGCCCAACATCCAGCCCTGACAGAACACATCAGTTCTCCCTAGATGCATGACAAGATCGTGAAACTCTGCAAGACCTAGTTCCAAATGGAGATCTCCTTCCTTCTGCAAGACAAGATTGAGAAATTGCACGAGATGGCATCAATGGGTAGACGTTCTGAAAACATGGGTGTCACGGACCAATACTGATGATGGTAAACAATCGGGATTCAGTTGATAGTGTCTTACCATGTTGTCCTTGGATCTTGAAACATTCATGCACAGTCCTCAAAGACTATTTAGTTAAATGAAGTAATACCTAATATACAAGCTACAGTCTTAGACAATACCAAAACACATTAAGAAGAACATAGCAAAAATGAACTCTTAACAAACACAAGAAGTAGGTAGGAAGGCAAAACTCACAGGAGGTGTTGAGGTGGAGGTGCCTGCAGCTGAGGGGGACCCTACACTTTCGTCCATCTTTGGTTTTTTTCTTGGTCCAATGGCTAGGAGGGCAGTAAGATTAGCTTCTCTTTGTCGTAACTCTTCCATTTCCGCACGTTGCATCTATAAAAACATGGGATGCATTAATTTAAAATTCAATGAGCAGTTATAGATAACATAAAGTACTACTACTTAAATAACAGATTAATCCATCACAAACATAGAGCCTGCATGGTTTTTGAAGCAAATCCATTCTTTTAACCGAATTTTCATTGGTTGTCTGTACCAATACGTGTAAGGTATATACACAAAAATGGTATACTGGACACATTTAGGGTAGGAAGTAAAATTCTTCAAGCAAATTTACTGTTATAATGAAAAAGGTGTTAGAGAAAGTTCGCCAATAGGGTTCTGTTCTTGCAGAAACTTTGTAGCACAAAATCTCACACCTAGTTTCAAAAGCCATTCCATTCCTGTGACAATGTCAAAAAGTGTGTGTGGTTGAGACCCATAGAGAAACGTTTTCTATAAATCGTTATATTTCCTCAAGCCTAAAAAATCAGGTCGTGACGCATAAAATTCATTGTGTTCCCCATTTTCTATGGGCCACGAACCTTTCCAGTAATCGCGGCTAAACCAAAGAATAGGTAACGCACACCTCTTATCACGATCTTATCAGATAAGATTGATGTGTACTTACATCGATATAATTATCGATTATTATATCGATATAATGCCATCTTGAAACGATTATCACGACCATTGTACCTTCACCCGACACCAGTACGCGCCATTTTCCCCATCACTTTCTTCACATTAAAAGTAAGTTCTTACAATAAATGTAAGTAATTTCATTTCACGTGTTTTAATATAAGTAATATTATTACCTCCACTTTTCCGACTGATCTATACTTTACTGGAAGGATTGATGTAGGATATTTTTTTGTTTTTGAGATGCCAGCGTAGCGAGCATCCAGACCACCAAACTAGACGATAGGAGATTGTTGCTTTCATTCGTATTTATATTTCTTCTCATCTATACTTTACTTGAAGGATTGATGTAGGATACTTTTTTCTTTTTGAGATGCGAGCGTAGCTCGCATCCAGACCACCAAACGGTAGGAGATTTTTGCTTTCAAACCAGAAATTGTTGCTTTCATTCGTATTCATGTTTCTTTTAATCCCAGACCAAACACCGATATTCTAGCCCAGCTGAGATGTTTTTTTGTTTCGGACAAAACCCCCATATTGTTGCACAGCTGAGGTATTAATCAGATGTTTAATAACAAGTTTCTTCAATATATCGATACTGTGGACTTATATCGATATGGCGGGTTGATAACTTATCACTGATAAGAGGTGCGTTACCTATTCTTTGGTTCTACCATATAATATTTAGGAGCCCATCGAGGTCCAAAATTCACATATATGGCCATAGCAAGCGCTTGAATGGCAAAATAAGCCCAAAATCAGGATCCATACAGGACATTATTTGTATAAAGGAAACTTCAACAGTTTCACTCATCATTGAACGAAAGCTGTACTGATTGTGCGGATAAGTCAAATACAATGATGGAAAGTTAAGTCAGAGAAAAAAAATGAACATACTCTGATTAAGAACAAGCAAGAGATTATAACTTTATACAAGTAACAAGTCTGCTGAACCTGACACTAGCATAAATGTGATATTCCATAGAAGACCTGTATACATCCCATCGAAAAGTTTACAAAAGCTATTGCATTACTCGTAGGTACCAACATAACAGCTTTTTTACTCACCTCCTTTGCTTTGGCCTTGAGCTTCGCTTGTTCCGGGTCTTCAGGCTTCGTTCTGGACTTGGCAGCTCTGAGGAGCAACTCTCGCTCTTGCTCTTCGTGGCGTTTACGCTCCGCCTTATCGATTTCCTCAAGGCACTTCAATTGGGCCCGGACATCTTGGGTAACCTCATACCTAGGATCAGCCTGTGGATAGACCAAAAAAAGCCCTTGAGAAATCGAAGAACCTGAAGTAAACGTGAGAACAGGAACACACACCCAAGTCCAAGTCGAAATAGCAATTCCAAGGTTTTCTGTACAAGCCCAATTAGACCTTAAACCATACGAACTTAGGTAAAACACTTTATTAACTATAGTATTCCATATATATACCACTCAAAGTTTGTTCCTATCTAACTACAGATGTAAGTATGTTCTTTCTACCAACGTAGACGACTAAACTGCTAGACCAATTTTGAAGTGACTAGCCTTAAAATTATCAGCGAATTACGGTGCAGAACATAAGATAGGTCAGAACCCCCAAAAGATTCTTCTATTTCATAAATGGCACCACACTTCGTAACCGGTTATGGAACTGTTGTTATGGTTGCTAAGAGGCAGTTTGTTAGCGGCAGATAATTGTGACAACTGGAGAAGCCTTGGACAGGAAAGCTATATTTCGTGTGGAGCACGGGTTTCCCGTTAGTAATTTATAACTATTGAAACGACGTCGATATAATTGTTTCGTCATTGGAAAAAACATTAAGGTTCAACAAAGAGCTTTGATGGTGTGGACAAATTGTGAGTTCAACTGTGAGTTTCATACTTCTCTCTTCACTTGTATAACAGATAACGTTTTATGGAGGTATATTAATTCATGTCAATTGGATAACTGGTCATGAGGGGAAAATGGAACGAGAAGTGGATTGCATTGCCGGAATGGGGACATCCAGGAACTACCTAGGAGCACATCGAGCATTGGGCAATACAAAAAATTCTGCAAAACCTGGGCCATAAGGTATCACACAGAATTATGGAGGAAATTTGACAATAGATAAGAGAGTGGTGGATGTGTATTGAGTTCAAATCCCCTTTTTTGTTGACGGTTGGTATTTGTTTATGGCAGCCCATCCTTCTAGGACTGCGTTTCTCCTCGACCTGCAAGCAAATGGCACAACTGCTCAAGCCCAGGGAGGGAGAGAAAAATTGGAATGGTAGGTATAGCTCACATCTTGTTCGAAAACTTCTTGCCGAGGAAAACTGAACCTTCTAGCTGGAGAGGAAGCTGATATTCGCGTTTATAACAAAACTTGCATGCTGAGATAGGTAACCAGGATTCAAGTCTCTGGTGATACAGTCTCTACCCCCTGGGCAGATCCCATGGGCCTTAGTGTGCTCTACCACTGCAACCACGAATCCTTTCTCAAAAAAAGCAATAATAAGGCACAAGAAACTCTAGCCCATTTCCTGCTCCGTTGGCCATTATATAAGCCATATAGGGACCACTACTTCTCAAAACACCTCCACTCAATTACTGACGAGAACACAAGAGTGAACTGCATACTTGAGTCATCAAACTACAAAACGAAAACCAATGATGTACTCCAGTACTTACTACGATCACTCATGCTAAGAGCATTCGCCCAAAACCAGGACTGAAGGACGAGCGTGACCAACATTCCCTCTACAATAATATTTATAAATGTATGGATTAGTACTAATTATTACTACTAACTCCAAGATAATTGACATATACACCAGATGTGATCTTCCCAGTACCTATGTTGTGTACCCAGTAATTTATTTTCATCATTTTCACCATTTTTATCCAAGTAAAGAACTTTTCTTTTCTTTTTTATGTTATGAACATGATGAAACTACTCCGAACTCTTGAGGTATATACAATAAAAAGTTTTGATTGATTGACTGAATCCTTCCTCAACAGGTACTACTACTACTTGTACTAACCTAACTGGGTGATGAGATGGAAAGCAAAGGATTCGTGCCTGCTCTCTAACTGCTTTACCTTCGCCTGAGCGTGGACATTCCCTTCCAAACTCAGCCCAAACATTATGGGTACGGGAAAATATCGAGGCTCATGCAGAGCACATGGGTTTGAATGTTAAAACAACGGAAAACGAGCACAAAACAGCACAACGCGGTAACGCAGTGAAACAGAGTTTCTGAATATAAACAAAAATGGTGAAATGATCTGGTGTTGAATTTGTTAGGCGACTAAACCATTCCATCACCCTCACATGGTAGCAGAGCGTGGTTACGTCCGTTGGCCCATTTATTGTTGATTGTCCTGATTACCCTGTGCCCCTATTCACTCGCAATTCCCCCCCCCCCCCCCCTGTGGCTGTATGCCCTATAATATGATCAATTTTAAAATTGTCATTCCCCTGCCCAACTCATTGCGAGCCCCCCCCCCCCCCCCGAATGAGAATCAATATTTTTCCATTCATGCCCCCTCTTCCCCCCCCCCCCCCGACTTTTCTCAGAGCCCTGGGAGTGTGATGGATATGGTTAGTTGGCCCCTTCCCGATTTTAGAATCTGTCGCCTTGGGAGATGAACCGGATGCCTGCAAGCGTCTGGGTCATCCTCTGAGCGTGGCGGAGCATTATCAATGCATCCAGCTCATTGGAAGGGGCAACTATACCATTCCATCACCCTCACAAGTTTATAGAGTAAACGTTGACCAAAAACTTGGGTGAAAGGGGCATGAACACCAGATGGTGGAACCAGTCCCTCAGAGACCTGGATTGGATAAAGACAAAAAGCTTTACCGAGTCAGCAACAAATTCAAAGCTGCTGAAGCAACTACGAACAGCCGTAGAATTCCCCAACTTGAACGAGCCAAATCGGAGACATGAAAGCCAACAGGATTTCTTTCTAATTAAACCTAAGAACTATAATATGTAAGCTAGTTTCTTGATAGAGTTATTTGCATCTAGGCAAACCAAAAATTTACAATTAGATACATTTCATGTTTCGCTTTCAAGGACACTCTGAAATGCTCAACAGCTACAAACCTTGTTAAAGTCCATTCTGTGCTCAGCGATAACCGCCAGTTTTTCTACTAGGTCTTTCAATCTCTCCTGAGTTGCATGTGAAATAAGTGTGGCTATATCCGAATTGGGCTCGTCAAGACCGTGTTTGTGGGCTGTAAAATAGAATGTACACTCTGAGTAATGTGATTAGGGAATTGTCATTTCAAAAACTAGGGTAAACATAATTGAAGTCTTCAGTGGGATTCAGGATGTAGTTTAAGAAACGTTTGCAAAAGGGAACTCTTACCTATCTGGGCGATTTTGTTCATCAGAGGGACAGAATGAAGGAAAATGTCGTCTTTACAAGAACGGATTTGCGTTCCGACGAACTCAGTCGATCCTAAAATCCGTTGACTCTCTTCAGCTAAGTTTACACCTCCCATGGCGGCCACGTCGTTGATATCATCATCCCCCCTGGAGACAATTCAAAGTTATCATTATTAAAAACATCATATTTACATTTTTTAAAGAATATGTTCTTCCAAAAACCTGATAGAGGACTGCACAATGACCTATTCAGATTGGGAGAGATGGGTCAGGGCAAATGAACAGTTCCCAAAGGGCCTTCCGTTCTTTCTTTTAAAAGAACGGTTCCTGAGCACGGCCATGGACGGATAATCAGGACCCAGGGCGTAAATATCCCAACCTCCTCCCTGTTTTTACAATCCTCTTATACAGGAGGTGTCAAAATTATTCAAGACAGTAAGATAAGGGTTATATATAAATACTAGTTTAACGGCCCTGCTACGCAGGTTCAAAAAGAAATAGGTGAATAACATAATGAGGGAGTATAATAACAATATGCAAAGTCAAAAAATCGTATATCCCAAATCCCCGAGGAGAGGACCACGTCGCTTGGCCTGGGAGACGCTTCCCCCCGCTGGGGCCCTCCTTCCTTCACTGGCGGGGTCGGGGGGGGGGGAGCAGGTCGGTTGCCCTGGGAGACGGGGGCGAGAATTCCACCCGCCCAGCGTTACCACCCCCTGAAACGTCGATATACTCTGATAAGCTGTCTTTATATAGTGTGATTAGGCCAGGAAAACCTTTCGTTAACAGCAAACTACCAACCTTCTATCGCCTCAAAACATGAAATCCAATACAGCTATACAATGCATCGCGACCTAAGTACATCAAACTTAAGGGTTCGATTCGAGAGCTCATTTGCAACGAAAAATGCAACTTGGAAATTTTTAGTAGAGAGTTATTAGTAAAGAGTAGAGAATTATTCAACTTTTAAGATTTTATCCAATCTTCTTGAATGATTTTTTTTTCGATCATACGTCAGCAAAATGGTCAAAATCCCCTCAAACTACTCTCTAGGATTAATTTGATGGACAATATTGGAAATACCATTAATCTTCTTATCTTTCAGGGCAAAATAAGACATCATCAACACTCTTTTTCATCAGTGTTTCTCTTGCTCATAGCAAACAGGTTTTATCACTGCCACTTCCCAGAATCTCAACCTTTCCGACAGTATAAGCAAAAAAGCTTTTTCACCTGGATTTGCTTTTGTAAAAAATGTTCAAATGCGGAAAAGCGTGTGTTTATACCTTGGAATCGACATTTTTTATGCAAAATTGATTTTTTTTTTTAAAGTGACAGCAGGTGTTATGTATCTTTTCACCCTGAATCGACTGGTGACCCTCTCAGGGCACCTTGCTCAACGATGAGGGATCTTTAGGGCCTTTTCAATGGCAAGAAACAGGTGAATTACAGACTACTCGAGTTCTTAGCGAATAGTATCTTATTTTCAACTGATGATTGATCCCTCATTTGTTGAATCTTGGATTTTTTTTACTGAAATCTCTTAAATCTAACGTTACAGTGAATATTTATGTACGAGAAAGGTTTTTCCAGAAACAAAAAAACTATTTACATGTAGCCAGCTGAGGATGAAGAGAAAGCTTTCTTATCTCTGGAATCTTTGATTGTGGAAGTGGTTGGAGGCGCTTTCGTCACAAACACCGAAGGTTTGGTGGGTTGGCTGAACTGGTTGGTGGTGGCTAAAACGGGCCTCGTCGTAAACTGTGTTTTCGTCAGCGCCTGCCCAGGACGGAGGGCGATTGTGTTGACCGTTGGAGTCCGGAGGATCTGCGTGGCCGGGCGGACGATCGTCGTGGTCCCTTGGGTCCTGATTGCTGTCACCGTGCTTTTGTTGACACCAACTGTCGCCACTTGGGTCGCTGCTGCCATCCGCATCGGCTACAAATTCCAATTAGCGTTCACTATTTGGTATTGCTAACACATTATGTTCAATTTATGATAAAACAAGTGAATACGAGGTACAACTATTAAATAAGGAGACCGCGCACGCAGACAGCCTCCAGGAGAGGGTAGGCGGGAACCTAATGCACCGCTGTACAGCTGGGATGGTCTACTAATCCAGTACGAGAACTTATGTCTGGCGGTGAAGTAGTTTTTTTCTGTAGCGGTTTAAAATAAACGTGTTTTTGTTCCTACGCCAAAAACGATGAGACGAAAAACACGAACAACGTATCAATGTGAAATTCCTCGTGAAACTGAAAAACCCCCGACCGAGTGCCATAAATTATTAAAAGAGGCTTACAGTGAGATTTTTGTCAATTCTGCAGTGCAAAGAGTTTTCTGAAGCGAGATGGCTGTTCAAATTGCGTGGCGATCTTGTGGCACTGAGGTATCGCCCATTTGGTGACAAAATCCAAACCTGCCCGTTGTGTAGCTCTGATGAGACTGAAAACGCGTTTCATTTTGTAGCTACGTGTTCAGCCTTGATGGCAGTAAGGCAGAAGTTTTTGGATGAAAGTGTAGTTGCGAAATCGGAGTATTTAAATATGTTAAGAAATTGTGATATTAGAATAGTTAAATTTTGTAGAGTAGCTTGGCAGCTAAGAGTGGGGGTAATGAAAGAATATGGGCTTTGGGAAAATAATGTATAAATAGCATATGTGTGATTTTGTTGTTTAGTTTACTTGTTAAAAAATAGATTAGAAGCGAACTCAATCAGACGGTCCACGGACCATGATTATGCGTGACTCCTCGACATATAATATGTACAAAAAAAAAAAAAAAACTTTTGTTATATTTAATAAAGCATGCTTTCTCTCTCTCTCTCTCTCTCTCTCTCTCTCTCTCTCTCTCTCTCTCTCAGTGAGATTTCTGTGGCGCCTGATTTGAGTGGCACAAAAGATTTTCTGAGGGTCGAGAGTTCACCAAAGATGACCAGCGTCCAGGCCATCTTGTTTCCATTTCAACGTCAAAAAAGTTAATGAAATCAACGAAATCGTGTGAAAAGATCGTCATATGAGTATCCGAATGATTGCTGAGGCTGTGAATGCCGATAAGGAAACGTCAGAAAAATTTTACACGAAGAATTGAACGTGAGAAAAGTCTGTGCAAAGTTGGTACCGAAAAACTTGACTCCCAACCTGCGCACAACGCACTTTCTGCTAAGCGTTATTTGGCCGCTAGGGGTACTCCAGTGCTGGAACACTCTCCTTACTCCCCTGATCTAGCACCCTGCGACTTCAACCTGTTTCCGAAAATCAAGTCCGCACTAAAGGGAAGCCGATTCGAGTCGATGGAAGAGGTGAAAAGGCAAGCGGCGGAGCTTTTGAAAAGCCTAACAAAAAACGACACAAAACACGGCTTTGAGTAGTGGAAAAAAATGGTGAAGCAGTGTGTGGTGAGGGTGAAAGTTCGATTGTACCATAATTTCTTTAATTAAACCATTTTTTGTAAGCAGTCTCGTTATTTAATAGCCACACCTCGTATGGATACAGGTTGTCCCAAGTTATGATCACCCCATTAAAATCAGTAAATATGCAGGTTTAAACAATTCCAACGGGACCCCCCATAATTTTAGTTGTACTTTTCTACTGTGACATTTCCGCGACGTGCACCAACTGTCAACTTTGTTTATTCAAAGTACAAACCCTATTTGTTAATGCTAAGGGATTCTACCTTCATTTCCATGACCTCTTGACAACCGATTGTTTCGATCACTCACCACACTCCCAACAAGAAATTTTTAACAGAAAAAAGTTAAAATTGCTATTTTTAAGTATTTTCATTTTAAATCTGCAAATTAGTGTCTGCAGCAGTGCGCAACAAGGCTCCTTTTTGAGATCCAGAGTTAAGCCTGGATAACCCTGAAATTTACTTTGCCGCAAAATTGCTCTGATTCATGTCTTCTACCCAGATCTCACAGACGTCAGAGAGTGGAGGGGAATTTTCTTGGTCCCCTCTTTTTCCCAGAAATGCTACGCATAAACTCCAATTTGAAGGAATTACACCATATTTGGTTCAACAGCCCATTCTTCCGGGAACTGTTCCCAGAGCCGCTTGCTTACATTGGCTTAATAAACTGGGCAGCATGTCCCACAGGTCAGACCGTCCTTTCTGAGCCCTCACGAAAGTTAAAATCTGCAACCATTCTCTCTGTCAACTCTGCCACCTCAGTCAAGAAGGAGTGAATCTCACCTCTCTCCTCATACACTTTCCTCATGTACACGATTGAAGGGACAGCACATTGTGCTTCTATAAGCGTCTGTGAACCCAGCATGACGCCTTCTACATTGGGAACGGCACACAACTCAACGAGACGATCAATAACCACCGTTCCACTACTGACAGAGGGAGGAATCAGTCACAAAACCGTCACGAAAAAACTCATGGCCAGAGATTTAATTTATGCTACAGAGTGAGAGCTGAAGCGCTTGCTTGAGGAGGACCTTGCAGTTTGCAGTATTTGTATTCTGGGTCCCCTCAACCTCCCTGGCTTTAGCACGAAACATGTACAAATAATCGATAATGAACCTGGCTAATTTAAGCCTCAGAACTATTGTAAATAAATAAATGAATATATATGTACCTATACAATATATAGATATATTTACTATATATTATGTAATAAATAGACACTAACCGTAATGATTCTTTGTTGTATCTGTTGACCTGCACGGACAGCAGTAGGAGTAACGACACGCATTTGAGGGGTAGTCTGCATTTGGATTGGAGGTCGAACCTGGAAATGACGATTCATACATTTAGTATTTACGAATAAGAAATGGATGCAAATAAATACGTAAATAAGATGGGGAAATTGAAGCTTGGAAATCAATCGATGAACGGGCTTAGTGCTACAATCCAAAAAATTGATACTCTAACTAGTTCAAACTTGTTCTTCCTACAAAGGGGGAATTTCCCTTTAGCTGCAACATTCTACAGCTGTGAGTAATCAAACCTCTTCAACTGTGGGTTATAGGTACTCCCTGAACATTTTTTTTAAAGCTTTTATTGCACCAAGTAATAACTCATTAACAATATTAATTTGACTTAAATTCTCCACATAATTATTGGGACTCCAGATCCATTACTCCAGTCCATGTCCTTCTGAGGTTCGGCACATTCACTTCCTACACAAGTTCATGTGGGTTTTGTGCGCTGAAGACACCTAGTTAGGTCTTGCACATCAAGTAGCTTCACAGCTTCTTCATTGACACGACTTCGTAGTCTGGCTAGATGAGCGGTAGCCCTCTGTTTGATTGTTTCGTCTATGCTGTCCATTTCCAGTTCGCGGTGAAGAGCATCGTTTCGAAAGTACCACGACGGTATTCTGAAAACGCTGGATAATCAGTCTATTGGTTGGAGCTGTACAGCCCCACAACTGTGCTTCGTCCTAACTGGCTTAAGTACTTGATTGTACAGAAGCAGCTTGTTACCAATGGTCATAGAGACCTGCCAATAAGCCAGTAGGTACATTTTTTCAAGTTTTATCACCAGTTCGGCCTTCTTCTTTTTCACATGTTCTTTCCATCTGAGCTTGGCGTCAAGCGTCATACCCAGGTATTTGGCTTCATTACTCCCTGAACACAACACTTCCCCAAAGTCAAATACCAGCCGTCAGACGAAAAGACGAAGTTGAACTACTGGATTAGCAAATGCTCGCTGGAATAAGTCAGCAGTCGAGGGAGGCTAATACCAGGATTTTACCTGTAGAAGACCCCCCCTCCACAAAAGTTCAAGCGACCTGCTGCAACAGCCCAAATCTTTGACGCCGAGGGTTGGACGATGATCATTCTCCGATGAGTCAACATACCTACATCCTTAACAATCTAAGTGACGGAACACTGTTTACGTGGTTTCTAATTTTTACTGTAGTTTGGTACTGATGTATAGGGCAACTTGTCAAAATTAGAAAGCGGTTCGATTAATGGATTTGAATTTATGATGGAATGAAGAGGACGCTTGTCCGGAATACTGCAGGTTTTTGCGGTCTAACCATTTTAGTACTTTGAAACAGTTCTCGCGAACGTCACTGAGAACACTGCCGCATTCACTTCATACTGCCCTTTTCAAAAATATATTTTGTAAAACAAAAACTCAATCAATATGATATTGAGTAACTATGATGGGAATTTGGAGTTGGTTGAACTGGAGGTTTATAATTCTGACAGGACCCAACTTTTCCCAATGTCAGAGATTTACTCCTTACCCCTACAGATAATACCTTTCTATTGGAGCACTATCAAAGAAATAGGTATCAAAATATTTACAGCGATGAATTTATGTGCCTTAACTTTTATCTATTCTTTAGGGAGACAAATTTGGTCCGTAGTTTCTTTAAAACTGTTTATTCGTTGGAGCTTTCTACAATCTTCCAATTGTCATCGTCAGCAATATCAACAGCAAGCAGATGGTCCGGTTGATCACAAACCAAACACCACAGGTGATGATTTTGCTAGAGGTTTGGTTTGTGATCAACTGGACCATCTGCTTGCTGCTGATATTGCTGACGATGACAATTGGAAGATTGTAGAAAGCTCCAACGAATAAACAGTTTTAAAGAAACTACGGACCAAATTTGTCTCCCTAAAGAATAGTATAACTAGAGGAAGGTCCTCACCAAAGAAGTTTGAATTAACTTTTAACCTTCATCCCAAAAAATATTCAAATTACATCAAAATATCGTGATTACAATAGAAAAAGTAATCACGTCAATTATTGAACTGTCACAACTTTAATGATCTAGATGGGTACTAGATGAGCTGGGTGGGTACTCACAACAGCTGGTGCCGCGACCACCTGTGGCGTCTGGGTGGTGGCTGCAACGGGCGCTGAAGAAAACACCACAGAAGCCGGAGGCGGTTTGATGCCGTCTATCACCAGCTCGTTGTTCACCATGGATTGTCGGAGGAGAGGTAGACTTTTCTGAAATAACAATAACAATTGATACTTAAAAAATAATACAATTACGCCAACCCCAAGATTCAAAGATTCACATTTGCCTAAATACGCTTCCTCTTACACATGATTTGTTATCAAGACTGGCCAACTTTCTGGAAAAGGTGCCCTCTGAACTCAAGGCCTTTCCTATGATACGATTAGTTGAGAATTAAATTCAAGATGAAACATGTTCTTCCAACCGTCAAGCTTTATCATTTTCAATAATGAACCTTTGTCATAGACCAAGGAACCCCCAGTTCAATATAAGTTTGATTTACAGATTTCAAAAATCGAAAAAAAAACCGTTTGTCCACAGTTCAAACCTTTTTTCCAAAACTACTGGACCAAAGTTTATGAAATTTAGCTCAAAAATCCAACATAGATTTGGAACGCCAGTAATCTTGGCGTCTTGATCAATCAACCTCAAGTGATAATACTTAATGATTGAACTATTAACAAAATCGAAATATTAAAAACTTGCGATGTAAGGGGATAATCAATAGATTAATAGGAACAAAAGTGTAGATAATTTCTGTCTATAAGGAACTATTAAAAAGTATCAGCACTCCACAATTCCGTTGGAGGTATCTTCAATTGGTATAATATTTCTTTTGTTGCTAGTTTTTCCCACTTTGGGTCTAAAAATTGTTTAAAAAACTGTTTTTTTAATAGGTGTTTGTATCATGGATTTCAAAAATGATGAAATTGTGCATTCAAGTCCAATCAACTCCAATTTCGTATTGTATTTCATGAGGGTTGAAGTTGAGATTTTTTTGGCCAACCGTCCAGTAAATTTACAAAACCAGGATGATGAAATCCGTTTCCAATTTGAACTCAATCACTACCAAAACGTCACTTTTCCATTTCATTCCAATGGATTTTATTAAGGGAAAAGTTTATAAAATGGTCAACCAACAGGTAACTTCTTCGTAACAAGAAATTCGCAGTCTTCCGATGAGACTTGCTATAATTAATAGTAAATCGATCGATAAGTTGATCCTATTGTTAATAATCACGAATGGTGATCAAAAGGAAACTTGGTGTTTCGTCTCATCGTCAGCTGGATGAACTAAAACAATGAGTTATGCAAGCTGCTTCGTTTAATAGAAGTTCTTCAGAGTTAGCGTTTTCAATTGATGTCAGTCTAACTGAAGCTCAGAGAAGGACTGTCGATCTACTTCATTTTGGTTCGGTAAGAAGTTACCAGTAAGTCGACCATTTTATACACTTTTGCATTTTTAAAATCCGTTGGAATCAAGTTATTACTCTTTAGAAAATTAAGAAAGGGATATCAACACGTGATTCTGCGTTGAAAAACAAGCCCAAGTCACGTGCCTACTTTCATCTCAATTTTTGGCGCAGTCCCTGGGGCGCGCACTTGATGGATTGTGCACGAAAAAATCGAGTGAGGAGTCAAACTTACATGACATTTGCGTAGAATACAAATTTACAATAAACAATCATAATTGCCATGAAAAAAGTTGTAAATTTTGCTTGAACGCGCAATGGCACAAGGAACAATTTTGTGATTTTCAGAATCTACGAACAAGTTTGGAAAACTGACGTTTGTCCGGAATTTTTAGAACAGCAAATGAAGAAAATAAGGTGGGGGAGCGTAGTTACACGTATACATGTAAAAAAACGTCTGCCAAGTGGGTGTGGCACATAGCTTCCTCGTATCCATAACATGACTGTATAGATCATTGAAAATTATTATTGACTAATGGTATTACTCACGAGGACCATCTTTACATCAGTCCGAACAATCCCTGAAAATTTCATCGAAATCAGTCATGAACTCCCGGAGTTATGCGTGTAACAAGGATTTCACGTTTGCGGATGCGCAGAGGCTACTATTGATCCGGGGGTCATGAAACTTATAGGGGATGATCTACACATCAAACCGAACAATCCCTGAAAATTTCATCGAAATCGGTCATGAACTCCCAGAGTTATGCGTGTAACAAGGATTTCACGTTTGCGCATGCACAGAGGCTACTATTGATCCGGGGGTCATGAAACTTATAGGGGACCATCTACACATCAAACCGAACTATCCCTGAAAATTTCATCGAAATTGGTCATGAACTCCCAGAGTTATGCGTGTAACAAGGATTTCACGTTTGCGCATGCGCAGAGGCTACTATTGATCCGGGGGTCATGAAACTCATAGGGGACCATCCACCTACACATCAAACCGAACAATCCCTGAAAATTTCATCGAAATCGGACTATAACTTCGTGTAGTTTTGCCCGTAACAAGGAGTTGCTGACAGACAGACAGACACGGAAAAAAAATTGTTCAGAAAGGTCAAAAACGCGAAATACGAGTGGAATTTTTGATTTTGGAGACAAAAAAATTTTCACATTCCGAAAGTGAAAACAATGCTTCCGCTACCTTGGTAGACTCGGAAGCAATTACGTGAAGAGGTTAGCATCAGAACTAGCTTGCTCTAGATGGTGATCTAGCAGAAAAAAATCATAAGGAAAGAACAGAAATACTCTAATTTTGTCTGGTTGATGTATAAGTGTGGTTTAAAGTTGGAGATATGTCAGTAAGAACTATTGAGCACTGCTTAAGAAGCATTATAACAATTTAAATACCTATGAATATGGAAACAAGTTAGTGAAAATTACTTTGAGGAATCCAATTAAACATGGCTGAGGAGACGCGTTAAGCAATTTTTCAAGACGGTCGCAGAATTGTTCAGGTTCCACTTTAGTGTCCACCAGCTCTTGAATGAGGGTCCTCACGCTTCTCTCGACAGCTTTAGGCTCTCTCGACGAGAGCTCAAGGAGGTTGGCCAAGAACTTCCGACATTTTTCTTTAGTTTGATCCACTGCTCCCCGCTGAGTGACGATGGTGGTCTGAAATATCAACATAGCGCCTTCTGAAGGAATGATGCACATTATTGTCTATGAGAATCACAAGAAAACGTCAACTAAAACTTATCAAAGCGAGGAAAATGGAATCATCACAAATCAACTAACGGGTGTCGTCGAAGTTCCTTGTGCAGCAAGAGCTGGCACCTGTGTCTGTACAGCTGTTCCTGCGTTGCCTGCATTCTGGGACAAAACAAATGGTGAGGTTAGTAGGCATTATCATAGAGCATTGAAGATAGAGATCCAGAAATAAGGTTTGTATTAAATACAATAAGTTATAGCTGAAGATATGAAAAAAGAAAATATAGAATGCAAATAAAGCTCCAGTGATACAGTTTGTAGGAAATGATAAATTTAAAAAAACCAAATTATGAAAGAATGCAGAGGTCTATTTCTGAATAGATTCAATATTCTTAGCTGATAATTTCATTAATGAAAAGAAGCATTTATAAATGATTCCCGCGTTTTGGAGAAACGATTATTTGAATTTAATGGACAGGTTGATGGTCACTACATTAAGCCATCTCAAATAGAGAAGACAGGGACAAGCGTCAACCATATTGACATTAGCGCTCCAGTAGGCAGAGATTTGAACTAGTTCTATCATCAGTTGTTGAAAGTTGCATAATGATGCTGTTGTGTTGGTACCCTTATCAGATCAACAGGTTTCATACCTTTGTGAGCAAATAAGATGGAGGACGAAGGGAGAGGACGGAGGGTGAAAAAGTAGTTTATTCTAATTCTCCTTTTAAAGATTGATATTATCTGATTTTGTCATGCACACTATCATGTCTAATTGTAATAAAAGTGGAATGGCAAAGGTATAGGCTTTACACAGGATTTCATGGAAAGTACCAACAGATAAGGGATTCTAGTCAGTGTACTTATGAATGCTGCAAACCTATGCCTCCCTCAATTGTCTCCATCCATCCTTAGACGTCCCTAAGTAAAATAAATTTACTGTGAAAGAGTTGAAAAGTTGAAAAAATACAAAAATAATTAAAAAAAGAAGCAATTTCTTGGATTTGAACTCGGAACCTGTTGTTTCAAAACACATGTGCTGTCAGTTGAGCTACAGTGTACTTGAGGGAGGGCAAACTCAGAGTAAAGTGAGCAACAGTAATCAGGTCAAGTGTGTACTGATTGTCAAGTCCAAACAGCGCCTTCCCATGCTGAAGGTGTACATTAAATATTAAAGTTGTAAAAGAAAGGTGTAGCGGGTAAATATTAAATCTGAATTAGTGAAACAAGACCTATCAATGCACCAATACTCAACAATACATCTCACATCCTGGTAGAATACCCTGGGAGACTGTTACAAGCACAGTCAAAGCCCTGTGGATCTGACGACGCAAGTACAGATTTGCACTAGGCGCCACAGATGAAGCTGGGCGTTCTAGCTTGCCCTATCAACTGAGCAGGTTGGTACTTGAGTTATTGGCAAGCCACATAACTCATATGCTGGCACTACTCTGGAAGACAAGACCACTGGAGAAGTTAACTTCCAGGCTTGGCCTTCCATCCAAGGTGATCAACCACAGCCACCACAAAGCCAACTGGCTTTGCCAAGGCAGGGATGCTTTGTTGATGCAAAGTGTCGTTAGGCCCCCCCCCCCCCCCCTCATGCGGTAACGATTTTGAGTGTGAAGTTTACCAGTAGACCGCTCATCTCAAACACGAGAGGCTGGATTGGTCGCAAGCCTGCTCCAAGGAATGCAGCCCTGTAACTGCCACTTAATCCTCAACACCCCCATAGCGGCATCCAATTCTAGTCCAGTACAACAGTGGTGGCATCTATGGTTTGACTACCTGACAAACCACTAGTAGCCCTCGATCTAATTGTTTACTCAAAATACAAAGCGAAACGCTATTCCCATCCTCAGTCAACGTCTTCAAGTTAAGAGCGTAGACAATCCCCTAACTCTTCCTTCCATCAATCCATAGATTTTTGGAATGATCCCCTTTTGACTTGACTCCATTCAACTACAAATCCATTCCCAGAGCACCCAAAAGCCTATAATATAGTATATATTACATACCTTTTTGCTAGGAGTTACCCAGTATTTTGATTTAATTTCTTAAAAACCTTCATACTTTCGTTATCAGTAATATTTCCAGTCATGTCATGAGGAGAGAAGAGTCTATCAAATTGACTTCTTATCATAGTAATAATTTCCTAATTCAACTCATTTATCTTTTTATACAATATTTGCCTAATTAATGTGCTGTTCGAATTCTATGCTGTTAAATACGCAGATGTCCACGTTTTAAATGAATATTTCAAACTTATTGAATGTATCGATGCTCCTTGGGGGAATCAAGATAGATAGATTTTCAAGGTTCTATTTGACCCTAAACAGAGATCTTTAGATAATTCAAAGAAATTAGCGTATTTTTTGGCGCTTTTTTCGAAGATATTTCCTCTGTCTAGATTCTACAGTTTAGGGAAGAACGAAGTTTCTACTCAACCCCCTGAGCCAGGACATAGTTCAAAAGTGGATAAAGCAACAGATTCCAAATACGGGTAAATGGTTAAATTGTATTGAAGACCGCAAACTAAGCGCAAAAATTGGGGAGGAATTGGTGGAAAATTGCAAATTTGGTAAGGGTACTAAGTCAAATTTTAGACATTCTAGATTCCACTTGCCCCAGTCCAACTTACATTTCAATCAAGTTAGAACAAATGTCTGGTTTTTTTGTGTGGCTAAATTGAAATTGTTCAAGCAAGGAGATCTGTATTGTAGAGCACCTATATCTAACGGATATAATAACCATGAGTAAGGATTAAACCAATTAGTAGAACTGCAGTTAAGATGAAAATGTCAGAAATTCGTCAGAAAGAAGAAGAGGAAGAAGTAAAATTCGTTTTAGAGAATGCTGAATAACAGAAACAAGAATTCATCTACGTTGAAACTAAATTGTTTAGCTTCCAGGAGGTCTGGGACTCTCTTTAACTTGAGAGGGAGCAGACCAGAACACAAATAAAGAAAAAGAATAGATTTCAATTGGAAATGGTAATCTTTTAACATTGTTGTTAATTAAGCATCAGCTTGATGTTTTTTACAGAAGCAGAAGTACAAATCATTGAAGGTAAAATAAGAATGATTAGTATTCTGCCGTAATTAAACAAAAATTAGACCTGAAACTAGAAAATCACTTGGTTTTACTAAGGATAAAGCGTTCTAACTTACTTGAATGGTTTGTACACGGAAAGTGCTAACATTGTTGCCAGTGACAGCAGAGACGGGAGTGGCTTGTTGGGCTGTGCCAGGGGCAGCAGGGGGACCGACGCGGAGGAGTTGATACTGACCGTTTTCTGTCTTTAGAAGGAGATGGCCTTGAGCACCGGGTGCTAATCCATGTAGGGCTTGCAACGTGATTTGCTGAAAGAAGAAATACTCATTAAAATCATTGTAATTAAAAAGAGTGAGACGATAGAAGGTGATTGTTATGTACATATAAATATGGATATGATTATTTGTATCATACGATCCAATGCTATTCCTGATTATTTCTATCCCGTGATACAATTGGTAGGACCAGTGACATCAGTCCAACAAGGGCAATTATTTGCAAGCGTTGAGCATGGAATTTGTCAGCTGCTGCATTATCTGAGGTTGTAGAATGGAGACCACCAACTCACCACGACCACTTAACATGAAGTCTGGAATGATGTAACGAATCTCAGACTCATAGTGCATGGAAGATGGAATGTTACCCTTCTCCAGTAATTGAACATTCAATAAGATGCAGGTAAGTTCTCGTGGCTTATTCTGGTCTTCAGCAAGGCGTCACTTGTTTAAACATGCCTTTTGATCAATTGATTTGAAGACACGATTCCTGAGTTAACTGAATCCAAATTGAGCACTCAATCCATTACTGGATTCCTCCTGGTCTTCACTACTTCTACCCTGGCTCATTCCCAGCTTCTGTTCACTTCCTTCTCTTTGAGCACCATAGTGATATACGTGCTGACTGTACTCCAGTTCTCTGCAGATTGTATAATCTTTTCTATTACTGTTTCTGAGCTAAAATCACCTATTACTCCAACCTATTCCTGCCTTAGCTGCTGCCATTTTGGGCATATAAAGAATGTGTGCTCCACATCATCGTCCCCCATCCGCCAGCACACACATCTTGCCTCGGAAGTCTTCCCTATTTTCTTTAGGAACGACCAATAATAACCATGCCCCGTCAGGAACTGGGTTAAATAGTAATTAACGTCGCCCTGTTTCCTCTCCATCCATTTTTGCACTTCCCCGATCAGACGTGCTGTCCACCTTCCCTGGGTTTCAGCTGTCCATCTCTGCTGCCATTTTGCAGGGTCTCTGCTCTCTCATCTTTTTTTACTTCTCTGGCCGCATGTTCTTGCTTTCTGGCATGAACCCGCTTCCTCTCATCAGCCAAAAGGTCTATCGGTACAACACCCGCAATAACTTGGGCTGCTGGTCCAGACACAGTCCGATAGGCACTGCAGATGCGCAACGCACCCCAGTTCTCACAATCAGCTGGCGCCAGTCAGTTGGACTACCAGCTGGCCTCGTGCAAACGCGGCTTCAGTGTGAACACCACTGGCGTTCCAGTCCATTAGAAACAAGTTGCTCCAGTGGACTGGTTCTTGAGTAGGTTTCAAGCCAGTCCATTTCATCCCACCACTCATGACAGTGTCTTGTTTGGTTTTCAAGGGTGCCAATCGAAGCAGAAGCTCATCAAACGTTTCAGAAGAAATTCTCATTAGAGCTCTACATTTAAAAGGGCCTTTTGATCTCAATTCCTGAAGCAGCTGACATGAGGTGCCAGACGAATTTCTCCTCAAAATGCATTCCCTCGTCCACACTCTGAGTGTACAGAGTTCTTCTGGGAGCACTTCAGATGATCCTTGATAATGCAATCGCCTTCTGATTTTTGGTGAACTGGAGCCAGTTGAATTGGCAACGTCCGAATGGGTACTGGCGCCAGAAAGCTGGCTTCCAGTTCAATCCAGCTAGCTGGCGCCTGTCAAATGGATTGAAAACTGGCCTCATGCTAGTAGCTTTAGCTCCAATCGTGCCTTTAGCTGAATGAGTTAAATTCTCTACTGTCCACCCTAAAAAGCTAAAATTCTATGGGGAGCAAGTCTGAGACAGAACGATACTATTAGCTCCAATCAGGGCAGCTGAATGAGCAAAATTCAGGGCTCCAAATTCATCAGTTGAGTGAGCTGAATTCCATTCAGTTCACCCTAGAAGACTGAAATTCGATAGGGAGCAGACTCTGAGACAGTACGATGAATTCCATGAATTCTATATGGAGGGAGCCTCACAGTAACATTGGCTCCAGAACAGGCTTAAGCTAAATTTTTGTTTGTTCACCCTAGAAAGTTGAAATCTGTAGGGAGCCTCAACAGGAGCTGGTTACCCTAAAAGGGCAATTCTATATGGAGCCTCTCTGAGACAGTAAGAGACCATTGGCTCCAGTCAGGGCAGCTGAATGAGCAAAATTCAGGGCTCCAAATTCATCAGTTGATTGAGCTGAATTCCATTCAGTTCACCCTAGAAAGTTGAAATTCTGTAGGGAGCCTCAACAGGAGCTGGTTACCCTAAAAAGGGCAATTCTATATGGAGCCTCTCTGAGACAGAACGATACTATTAGCTCCAATCAGGGCAGCTGAATGAGCAAAATTCAGGGCTCCAAATTCATCAGTTGAGTGAGCTGAATTCCATTCAGTTCACCCTAGAAGGCTGAAATTCGATAGGGAGCAACTCTGAGACAGTACGATATGAATGACAGAACAGGCTCCAACCTTATTAAGCTAAATTTTTTTGTGTTCACCCTAGAAAGCTGAAATTCTGTAGGGAGCCTCTACAGGAGCTGGTTACCCTAAAAAGGGTAATTCTATTGAGAGCCTTTCTGAGACAGTGGGAGACCATTGGCTCCAGTCAGATCAGCTGATTGAGCTAAATTCTCATCTGTTCACCAAGAAAGCTAACATTTTCCAGGGAGCCTCTTCGAGATGATTGAAAAAATGGGCTATAACTCGATCAACTGAAATGAATACGTCAATCATTAGTGAATGATACTGCATGGAAGCGTATCCAGCTCTCCTCAATATTTTATGAATCAGAAAAAGTTTAACAATAAACGTCATGACCTCACAGAACAGGATAACTGGTGATTATACTTGTTTTAATTGACCCTGAAGATGTTGAATCAATCAGCAGAAACGTCACCATAAGAAAGACTATACAACATACAATCGACCCTGAATTTCTCCCCTCTTCACACGATCTCGCAACTGATTGCCTTATCTAGAATTCTGACATGATAACAAGTAAACGAACTAAACGAAGTTTGGGAACGTAAACATCAAACCGCTGAATGTGCGAAATTGACTCTCCCATAAACTTTGGTGATTACGACCAACTTATGTGAACTCAATTTGCTCTGAATCACGTTTAATAGGAAATCGTAAAATATTGGGATGATGTCCTTATCTCTTGGCGATCCTTCAGTTTGATTATGAAGAACACAAAGATAAACTGAACTTGAAAAAAAAAATAAATGTTCGATTTCAGAACGATGTTCTTCTTGCACATGCGATTCTCATTATACGGTTGACAATAAAAAGCGACTTCTTCGTTCAGTAAACGGAAAAAAAGTTCCATTGTGATCGTTTATGAGATTTTCCATAATTTTGGTTCATCATCTACTAAAAATACGACTTTGCAATCATTTGCCAAAAAATGAAAATTTAACGATTTGCGATCATTTTTCCAAAGAGCTGACAATGAACTCGTTTTTTATTATGAAAGCTTGATTTTTTTCCTATGAAAGAACGGAATTAGGAATTTTTATATTTTTTGATTTGTGAGAGCGTTTGAAATGGATCACACGTATATTTACGAAGAAGTGGTTAACTCTTGGAATCGTTTCGAGTTATCTCAAAACTGATTTCAACGAAAATACTTGAATTGATTGTTGAATTTTGTTGGGCGGCTGCCGAATCAGATCAAAGACAGGATGTTGAACAAATGAAGGAAGGACGTTGTAAAGCCTATTATTTGTTCTGTTCCTATTATTTGTCTACTATTTATATTTATTGACATTTCAAAGCTTTAAATATGCATAGATGTTCCAAGAAATATCTTTCATACTAAACTATCAACTCCAACAAACATTCTAGAACATCTATAAAGGATTGGGGAATCACAAATGTTGTTCCATTCTCAGCCACCTGTGGTATAGGATGTCATAAGTATTTATGATTGGAGTAGAATGCACCACAGCACAACTCTAGGGTTATTCATATTTATGAATAGAATGCTATATTGAATTCAATTAGTATCCATGGCCAATTCAGATATGATGCCTTATGGCATTATATTCCTATTCGTCAATATGCCCGTTTCTGGTATAATGCTGCATTGGATTCCATCCCATCTATGAATCTGCTCCATTGCAATACATCATTGCAGAATCCAGAATATGAATATATGCATCCCTAGAATAATGCCACACTGCATCCTATCCCTATTCATGAACTTGCTTATCTCTGGTATGATGCTGTATTGAATTCTATAGTTATTCATGAATCTGCTCAGTACAGTTATAATGCTACATAGCATAATATTGTTATCCATGGATTTGAATACGTTGATCTTGGTTATAATACTATATTGCATTCAATTCCTATTCACGAATCTGACCATCTCTGGAGTTATACTGCATCCTATTCCTTTTCCTGAAAATAAACGTGCCCATCTCTGATGTAACGCTATCTTGCATCCCATAGCTTTTCAAGGGCCTGCTCCTGTCTGAAGTAATGCTATACTGCAAATCATCAATGCTGTTTTGCTTAATTCTGATGAATTCATCTATGTAAAGAATTGCCTTAAATTCCATCTATTTGCATTGCATTACATTAATTAATGTGCTGAACTCTGGTATTCTGCTACAATGCATTCTATTCCAATCAAGAATCTGTCCATCTCTGGTGAAATGCTACATTGCAATCTATCCCTAATCCTGAATATGAATGCTCATCTCTGTTGCTTCTATATCACATTCTAGTGCTATTCAAGAATCTCCATTCTGGAGCAATGCTATTGGATCCTATTCCTTTTTATAAAATAAACTATTTCTGGTGTAATGCTATTTGCATTCTATTCAAATTCATCAATGCTGTTTTGCTTAATTCTGACGAATTCATCTATGTAAAGCTGCAAATTATGTTCGTAATTCTCATGGTATTCCACTACAATGCATCCTGATTCTTATGTATCATCTCTGTTTCTGATATATTGCATTCTATTCCCAATCATGACTAAGTCAATCTCAGGTATGATGCTATACTGCATTGTAGAGCTTTTCAAGAATCTGCTCATCTCTGTTTTAATGCTATTTGCATCCATCCTGAATCTGCTCATGTCTATGTGACTATGTCTGATAATGTTATGCATTCTATTCTATATTAGTACTGCATCTCTGGTGTATTGCTTCATTGCATTCCTCCTATTCATGGGCATTATATCTCTGTTATAATGCTATATTGCATTATAATACTGCCATGTTGCTATCGTATACATGAATGTGCTCATCTCATTGTAATACTATATTGCATTCTACGTCTATTCATGACTACACCCATCTTTGGTATAAAGCTTTATTGCATTCTAGAGCTATTCAAGAATCTGCTCATTCCTGTTGAAATGCAATACTACATTCTATTCCTAATCATTGACACGGCCATCTATTGTATAATGCTGCATTGCATCATACGCCCATCCATGAGTAAGCTCATCTTTGCCACAACACTGCAACGTACTTATTCCTAATGCCGAATATTCACATCTCAGCTATATTGCACTCTATTCCTATTTATGACTACTCCCATCTCTTGCATTCTAGTGCTATTCAAGAATCTGCTCATTTCTGTTGGAATGGTATTTTGCATTCTAGTGCTTTTCAAGAATCTGCTCATCTTTTTTACAATGCTGTATTGCATTCTATGCCTACTCTTGACTAATGCCCATCTCTGGTACAATGCTCTATTGCATTATATTCAAGAACCTGCACATCCCTTTTGTAATGCAATGCTGCATTCTATTCCTATTCTTGGATATGCTCATCTCTGGTGAAGTGCTAAATTGCATTATATTCCTATTCATTGATATGGACATATTTTATAATCCTGAATTGCATCACATTCATGACTATGCCCATCTCTGTTGTTAAGCAATAATGCATTTTAATCCTATACAAGACTACATCCATATTTTTTATAATGCCATATTGCTGTGTAGAGCTATTCAAGAATCTGCTCATCTTAGTTGTAATGCTATATTGTATTCAAGTGCTTTTCAAGGACCTGTCCACCTCTGGTACAATGCTGTATTGCATCATCCCTGTTTTAACGCTATCTTGCATTCTATGCAATAATTCTAGAGCTATTCAAGAATCTGCTTATCTCTGTTGTAATGCAATACTGCACTCTACTCTTATTCATGGAGATGCTCATCTCTGATGAAGTGCTAAATTGCATTCCATTCCTATTCATTGATATGCACATCTCTTCCATAATGCTGCATTACATCGTGTTCATGACTATGCCCATTTCTTTTATAACACAATATTGCATTTCATGCCTATGCAAGACAACACCGATATTTATTATAATGGCATATTGCATTGTAGAGGTTTTCATGGATCTGCTCATCTTTGTTATGATGCTGTTAACTCCCAACTCTGGTATAATGCTGCATTGCATATATTTCTAATGCTGAATATGAATCTGCTCATCCCTGGTATATAGCTATATAGCATTCTATGCCTATACATGACTATCAACATATCTGTTGTGATGCTGCAATGCATTCTATGCCTATTAATGTCTACGCCCACCTCTCTTATTGCCACCTGCATTGCATTATATTTCTAATCCTGAATATGAATCTGCTCATCCTCGTTATATAGCTATTTAGCATTCTGTTCATGACTATCAACATCTATGTTGAGATGCTACAATGCATTCTATGCCTATTGATGTCACGCCCATCTCTAGTATAATGCTACATTGCATTATATTCCTAATCCTGAATACGAATCTGGCCATCCCTGTCGTAATGATACATTGTATTCTACTGATGATCACGAATCAGCTCATCCCTGTTGTGATGCTTCATTCAATGCATTCTATGCCTATTCATGACTATCAACACCTCTGTTGTGATGCTCTATGCCTATTAATGTCTACGCCCACCTCTGGTATAATGCAGCATCACATTGTATTCCTAATCCTGAGTATGAATCTGCTCATCCCTGGTATAATGCTATATAGCATTCTATGCCTATCATCACCTCTGTTGTGATGATACAATGCATTCTGTGCCTATTAACGTGTACGCCCACCTGCATTGCATTATATTTCTAATCCTGAATATGAATCTGCTCATCCTTGTTATATAGCTATATAGCATTCTGTTCATGACTATCAACATCTCTGTTGTGATGCTACAATGCATTCTATGCCTATTGATGTCACGCCCACCTCTGGTATAATGCTACATTGCATTATATTCCTAATCCTGAATATGAATCTGGCCATCCTGTCGTATATACATTGCTATGATGATCACGAATAGCATTTGTGATGCTTCATTCTATGCCTATTCATGATCAACACCTCTGTTGTGATGATACAATGCATTCTGTGCCTATTAACGACTACGCCCACCTGCATTACATCATATATTTCTAATCCTGAATATGAATCTGCTCATCCTTGTTATATAGCTATATAGCATTCTATTCATGACTATCAACACCTCTGTTGTGATGCTACAATGCATTCTATGCCTATTAATTATCAACGCCCATCTCTGGTATAATGCTGCATCGCATTGTATCCCTAATCCTGAATAAGAATCTGCTCATCCTTGTTATATAGCTATATAGCGTTCTGTTCATGACTATCAACATCTATGTTATGATGCTACAATGCATTCTATGCCTATTGATGTCACGCCCATCTCTGGTATAATGCTATATTGACATATATATATACTATAATACTAATAGATATGTAGATATACAAACCCCAGGCTGTACTGGTCGGCCTCCGACCATTTGTTGGGTGTTGATCATGACGGCCCGCGGCGGCATCCCCTTGGCGCCTTGCAGCGGAGTCCCCGCCCGCAGAGCGTTCACGTTGAGGATCTGAACGTTGGACAACTGGGAGCCTCCGACGATGGCCGTCTGCTGAGTGCCGACGGCCTGCGTCAACGGTTTGGTGAAGGTGACGACGCCCGGGCCCGACACCCCACCGCCGCCGGCGACGGACGACACCAGGTTGACGCCGCTGTTCCCCCCCGCGCCCGACGCCAGCGTCATCGTCGACACGGGGGCGGCACTTTGACTAGAACTGACGGCGCCCTTGATGACCAGCGCCGTTCCCGTCGGTTTACACCCGTCCAAGCCCCCGCTCTGCACGGAAATTGTGTTGGTCTTCCCTACGATGGCGCCCGTCGTCGCGACGACGTGCGCCGCGCTGAAATGCGTCGGTACCGTCGCCGTCGTCTGCACTTCGCAATTGGCCATCGTCGCCGTCGACACTCCGTTGGGCAAAGTGCCCCCGCTCCCGCTATAACACACACGACTCTGCTGACCACTAGGATACACCACTTTCACACCATCAGTTTTATTTACATTCGATAAAGTTTGCACTACACTACTCGTTATATTACTATTAATGTTGCTAGTACTAGTCACTTGGTTCACGTTCACTGTGTAGGAGGAGGAGGAGGACGACGTCAGAGGTCCGCCGACGCCGCCGTGGACGTCGGCCCCCTTCGCCTCCCGATCCCCCGTGTTCATGAGGATGTTCATCGCGGATGAGGGCGCCGTCACAGCGCCGCCGTTGGCCACACCAACACCGATCGTCCCATGTTTCACACCACCAGCGGAGGTTCCCCTGCCCCCGTTCGACACTGCGGCGGCGACGTGGTTCGTCGTCCCGACGCCCGTCGTCCCCGATCCAACACTCACTGGCGGCGACGAACTTACCAACTGAGTCTCTAAAGAACCGACAATTGCGTTCACAGCAGATTCATCCACGTCTGTACTGAGAGCTTCCTCCAGAAACTTAGCCGACGCCATTTTCTACCCGAATCCAACTGTAAACTGATCTGCGCATGCGCTCGCCTCCCCGACAGTCCATTGCCCTTTCCAACTCTCTCGATCTCCTTTCGATCTTCCGCTATCGATTCTTCTTCTCCCTTCAAACATTTTCCCGCGTTTCTTTCAAATTCAAACGCGAAAACCCTGCAAAATCATTAAACGAAAACTTCATTATTTCCAAAACAATAATAATAATCTTTTTTGTCTTTATACAAATTACGTGATACATTGATTTCAATCTGTTTAGAAAAATTAGCTTGGATTATATCTTTGTAGAAAATAAAAGTATTGCGGTGGCCCTGAAAACCTAACAAAATTGTTTCATCAAAATTCCATTTTTTAATTTTTTAAACCAAGTGATTTTCTAGTTTTAGGTCCAATTTTTGTTCAATTATGACAGAATACGAAACATTCTTAGTTTATCTAAAAAGAATTACTAGTACTTCTGTTACTGTACAAAACATTAAGATGCCGCTGTAAGTATCAACAATGTTACTGTTTCACAGGTAATAGAGCGATTATTGAATTTTAGGAGATATGCATAGAGCACGTAAATCGGTTCTCAACCAAAATACCTATTTGGATTGATCAGTTGATCATAAATATGTGCCTCCTGAAATTCAATAATCGCTCTATCACCTGTGAAACACGCACACTCCAAAGTTAGTAGAAATTCAAATCATGAATGCAAGCCAAATTAATGAAATTGAATAATAAACCCCAGTGAAAGAATTTGCAGCGTTTCATCCATATCAGAATGCTTCAACTCGTGTAAAGTTCTATCATACAATACTAATTATATGCACTTCTAACCAAAATTAATGGCCTGATGAAGATGTATGAAACACACCGAAACATTGCCCTTAATTTGTTCTGCCATCAACATAGAGTTACATTGCAAATTACCTAGGTTTTGAGAATGGAGATCAAAATTCGTTTACGCAGTATACAATTTTGTCCACATTTGTATTAAAAAAGTCACATCAACTTGACATCAACTTCGCATATTTCATAAGTCAGTAATTTCGCAGATCTCAGCTAAAATTTGAAAAACAAAAATGAAATTCTCAATATTAGCAAGAATACTTCATCCATAAGGCAATAACATAAACTTGAATACTTGTTAGGACCATTTTTTATCAAATTAAACCAGAAAATCACTGAAATCCAGTTTTTCGTCTCTCCTGAAAAGTTAACAAAAATGAGATTTGCGTTGTTTTGAGGTTGCAGAATTGGAGATGAAATCATATGCAATTCTGACCGAAATTGTAGCCCTAATGAGGATGTATCAAATACATCGAAACGTTATCCTTTATTTGTTTTGTCATGAACGTGGAGTCACATTACTGACTACCTAGAGGTCGGGAATGAAGATCGAAATTCGTTTATAGAAATTTGTACAAAAAAAAAGTGTAGGATAGGTTTGCCGTCACCATGGAATAAATCTAGTGAACAATAGATCGTGGAATCAACACTAATGCACCGTGTTAGTTTCATTTCAAGGCGATTCAAACTTGAAAGTCATTATTATTCTACACAGTTATTCTTTGGGAAAATAATTATGCAATAAAACTGAACATTGCAGGTCCTGTGGGGAAAGAAGGATATGTTCATTATTGACGTAATCATGTAATTGTTCATGCATTCATTCCGATACTACGATGAAAAGTCATTTCGGTAGTTATGGAGATATGACGATTTTACTGCGACAATTCACGTTTCACTGAGAAAAACACAAAATTTGGTATACGGTCACTATGGTTGAGAATGTTCAATAAACACCCATTATATGTATAAGCAAAAAAGAAACCTTGTAAAAGCGATAAAAGTATATCTCATAAGTTAAAGCCAGTAATTTGCAACTATTTCAGCTAAAATTTGAAAAAAAAAATTCAAATTCCCAATTCCAGCACCCATCAGACAATAAAAAACCGTCCCCAATTTTCAAATCATCATCCTTAAGACAATAAAAAATTTGAATACTTTTTTTAATTATCAAATTATCCCAGAAAATAATTTAAATCCAGTTTTTCTGGTCTCCAGAAAAGTTAACAAAAATGAGATATGCGTTTTGGCGATGGGTACCTATTGGCGACGAAATCATGCGCAATTCTGATCGAAAATATATTTTCGAATCAACGAAACTATCGAACAGATCGATATCGGCCGAAATCGATTGTTCGACGACCGAGGCGATATCGACGCTCTCGTTTTTCGTCTTGTAGCCACCTCCTTCCCTCTCCTTCCTCCCTTCCACAGCTGCCACAATTATTTTTATTCCTTTTTTTCCTTTGCCATGACCACCCAAAACTTCCCCCCCACACCGGGCGACCACAACAAAATTAGCGGACGACCGAATTTGCGCGGATTCGAAATTTCGTGAAAGTCCGAGTCGAGAGGGAACGAAAACGAAAAAAACGACGAATGAGGAAAAAATGAAAACGATCCTTTTTGACCTCAAAAACCAGTGTAGTTCTCCGCCGCTGGAAAAATAAAAAAATTAACTGTCAGTCATTGGACTCTACAACAAAAACGACATCTTAAAATGCTGCACAACATGAAAATTACTCGAAATATGTAAAGAATAAATTTAAATTTGATCATTTCAGAAAAACATTGGTTGTTTTGGGAATATGAAAAAAAGGAATCATCTCTTCTTCCTCCATAACTTCATGACTGCATAGAGAAGGAATATCAAGGCATCGAATCGAGAGAAACCGATCCACACGTAATGTCAACAACAGACCTTTGTCAAAAAGCTCATTTCATTGTAAATATAATAGATTTCTAATGATTTATACCGTATTATGAATTTTACTGAATTGTGTAGTGGGGGATGAATATTTTTGCGTCATAATAGTGTAGAATGAAATGTCGTTAAGTTGAATGGGTTCCTTCCAAAATGGCTTTCCGCAGAAGCTGCTCTCGAGCGTTGTCGATACATCGAATTCAAGAATCGAGTCGACGGGTTCAGTTTTATCACGAAAGTTGTCCAGCAAGTTCGTTCTCTGTTCTCTCCCGACTTGTCCTTTCTTTACCTCAAAACCGCGTTTCATTTCTCGTCGTTTATGTCGGTCCGTTCGTTCGACAAACCCCAAAATCGTTCGCAATGCGCTCGTCGTAGGTTTTGAATGGCGTTAACACCGACGGGCTGAGAGCGCATCCGGGGGTCGTCTTCGTCTGATTCCCCTGGTACTTCGGCTTCGACCTGAAAAACCCTCGTCCGTCATTCCTTGCACTCGATTCCAGAAGGGGTGCAAGTTTCCAGTTGCATTCCGTTATTTTTCGCAGCATGGGCTTTGAAATCCACCGTTTCACGGGAGATGTAGACGCCGAATTGCTGTGCCCCATTTGCTCGGAAGTTTTGGAAGAACCTCTACAAGTGAGTTACAAAAATGGTGGAATTTTCCCGTTTATTACAAAACTCTTCCTCGGGGAAAAATATTCCCTGGGGGTCCCACCTTGCGCTCTTATAACTGTCCTGACCAGATCCTTTCCCTCGAGACTGCACCTAATTTTTTTCGCATTCATTATCCTCAAACGGTACTTCCACTCCTCAGCTTTCTACGCCGTTTTTCTCGCAAAACTCGTTACTTCCATAGTTAATACCAACCTGCCCACTTATTTTCTGAAATCTTTATATCTTCTTAATAATAACCTAATTATTTGAAACGTCCCTTCTTAACCAATAATTTTGTAAGATACTCTCTCTGCAGTACCCACCTAACTAGTTTTGTGTTCCATTAAAAAGAAACGAATTTTTGAATTTAACGACAATTATGCACCAATCTGCATAATGCATTACTACTATGCATATCCGTTGTAGGACAATTACAAAATTGTCTTTATTCCTGTCATTTTCGAAAATTGGCTGTGGTAAAGTAAAACTTTTACATTATTTATTTACAAACCTTTTTGTTCAGGTATATGCCCCATTAATGTAGCACTTTGCACAGCCATATGATGAAATGTGATAAATCAAATTCAAATTATACTTACATAAAACGCTGCAAATGATTACATAAAGATCTATTATTTATGTATTCTGTTTATGCACATCTGTGTATCAGATGTGGTTTGTGGTAAGTTATCTGTCGGTGACAACTAACCTTGTAGTGTCATTTTAGATGCTTTGAAAAGAGCTCATTTCATGCATAACTATTTACTTTCCAACAAATATAGAACATATGTTTCACAAAACTCGGTTTCAAAAAGAAAACAAAATCTTGAAAACCAAATTCCATTGCAATATATAACTGATATAATTCAGTTATCAATAATTTCAAACGTCCCTTCTTAACCATTAATTTTGTAAGCCACTACTCTCTCTGCAGTACCCACCTAACTAGTTTTGTATACCATTAAAAGAAAGAATTTTTGAATTTCAAATTAATGCACCTATCTGCATAATACATTACTACTATGCATTTCCGTTGTAGGACAATTACAAAATTGTCTTTGTTCCTGTCATTTTCGAATATTGGGTGTGGTAATGTAAAACTTTTACATTATTTATTTACAAACCTTTTTGATCAGGTATATTCCCCATTAATGAGGCACTTTGACCAGAATTCGGCCACATATGGTGAAATATTCAAGAGATTACTAATGAGTAAATAAAATTTAAATAATGCATACATAAAAGCTACAAATGATTACATAAAGGTCTATTATTTATGTACATCTGTTTATTAGATGTAGTCTGTGGTACATGATCTAAACTCGTTGACAACTAACCTTGTAATGTCGTTCTGTCAGTATGTGATGCTTTAAAAAGAGCATAACTATTTACTTTCCAACAAATATAGAACATATGTTTTGAAAAACTCGGTTTTAAAAAGAAAACAAACTCCTGAAAACCAAATTCCATTGCAATTATATAAACTGATATAATTCAGTTGTCAATCATTTCAAACGTCCCTTAACCATTAATTATGTAAGCTACTCTCTGTGCAGTACCGACCTACCTAGTTTGTGTTCCATTAAAAGAATGAATTTTTGTCTTCATTCCTGTCATTTTCGAATATTGGCTGTGGTAATGTAGAAATTTCACATGATTTATTTTCTTATCTTTTCGTTCAGATATAATATATATTTGCCATGAAATATTATTTGAAGATGAAATATTATTTGCCATTAAAGGAACAGTAGCCATACTGTGAAATACTCACTGAATTCAATGAGTTTTAATTTTTGCTTGCAGCTCTCCTCTCTCCCCTTTGTTACTCATAATAAACATTTTTTTTAAATAATTAACGCAGTTGTGACCAACAAAGTTCTTAATCATGACCACATTGTATGTATGGGAAAGGATGAGGGAGCAATTTTACAACTTCGCTTACCCAAGCTACAAGTTTCAGTAATAACAAACAAACAGAAGAGATGTGTGGTGGCACCACTACGTCACAGCCTAAATTCTGAATGTACTTTTGACATAATAAGACTGAAGAAGTCCTCGCTGCAGGACGAAACGTTTCTAAGATGAAGGAAATAAATACGTATGCTCCAAATAACAGTTTCAAAATGAATGTGGTCACCCCACTACCCACACCCAATACTAAATTACATGTTGCATGCTGTAGATTCTTGAATAAGAACTTTTAGGTACTGTAGTGTTTTTTGTAGGCACGGTGCAAAATAGCACTGCACAACATTTTGACTTAACAGGAAATGTAAAGGCACTCGAATAAACCTACTATGATCTGTATTGCAGGCTCCAGCTTGTGAACATGCTTTCTGCAGCGCTTGCATACACGAGTGGATTTCCCGTCAGCCTACTTGTCCTGTTGACCGTCAGTCTTTGACTCAGCTGAGGCCTGTCCCAAGAATATTGAGAAACCTCCTTTCCAGGTGAGTTCAGAATGTTCTTTGACCAAAGATTCATCTTCTTGTGTAACAGTAGGCTTAATTAACCTCTTAACCGAAGCCTTTCATCTTTGGTATTTTATGCAGCCATTCGCATTGTGGATTTCCGGAAAATCTCTGTCAATCTTCCTCAGAACAACTCATGTTTGACTTTATTTGCGTGCTGCACCGATTGTGTTGTATGATCTAGGATTTGGGTGTTTCTGCTGGAAAAATAACAAATAATCAATTTAAAAGTTTATGATGTGGAGTTAGAATATAGTGATTTGTGCTTTCAGCTATTTGGTACTTGCAACAGAGAGACTATGGAGTTTTAGTTCGAGGCTATTGAATTAATATTGAGCACTTCCCATTTCAATTTTTGTCAAGATTGAGGAATTAGCGTTGAGTTTTGGTTTTAAAATGATGTTATAGAGGAGTAATGTGACCCACCTTGCTAGAAATACTTTTGCAACAAAAATTGCTCAATAGGAAAACGTTCATTGACCAGTAGTATCATAAAACTGGTAGCGGAAGTGTGGGAATGGAGTTGTTATGAAGTCATCAAAGTAACTGTATACACTGATATGAATCCTTGGGTTAACATCTACTAGGAGTTTCGTTGTTGCTTTTCTGCTTGTTTTTGCATTTTCTCTAAATTTTCGAACGAAATCTTCGACTGTTATTGTTTCGTTAAATACTATTCTTGAATAACGTTTGTATGGGATAATCAAATGCCAAGGGAAGTGCAAAGGGCTGGATGGGTTCAAAGAGGAGAATTTCTTGTTAAGTTCCCTTCATAAAGCTGATTATTTGATTCCTGACCAAGTAAAATCACAAGATAAGATAGGAGTGGGTGGTGTTCTAACCACTCAGCTTGGTTCTTAAGTTCATTCTCAAGCCAATTTCAGAGTTCTTGCGCTATTCAGAATGTTGCTCTACAACCCAAACACATCATGTCGCGTTTACATGCGAAGTAGCTGACTGTCTGTTACAATACGATCTGTCATAA
This sequence comes from Creontiades dilutus, assembly GCA_031894815.1. Taxonomy (NCBI): domain Eukaryota; kingdom Metazoa; phylum Arthropoda; class Insecta; order Hemiptera; family Miridae; genus Creontiades; species Creontiades dilutus. Next base: position 163,159 of record JAVIWC010000996.1, on the reverse strand, counting down.
TTGGGAATACATTTATTCTTGAAGTTTTGGACTCCTTACTTTGTGAAATTTAACTCAAGTTTCTCAACTGATGGATGTAGAGGTGGGTAGTGAGTGAGTGACCTTGTCTCAAAGACCTTCTCTTTCAAGTGAACTTGTCCCAAATGACCTGCGGAGGGAGGACCTGCAGTTCATCATAAGACGTTTGCAACATCATGGCTCCCTGCGGCCGACTTTCAAACTACTCGGACAATCGCGAACTTCTCTTGGCTAGAGAGAGACCTGCTAGTTGCAGACAGCATGGCTCCTGCGGGCGACGATCGAACTACTCAGAGACCTGCAGGTCTGCCAAACCGTTCTTCACAAAGTGACCTGCAGTTCACCCATCCGCCATTAGCTCAGGTTTCCTTCTAGTCAACAAAGGACTCCCCTCATCGCAGAGTCAATACCATTCAAATTTACTCAATACTAAACTATACTGGTCGATACTATACTCATCACAGAGTCAATTATATTTAATAAGTAGGTATTTATATGAAAATCTGCATGAGGACTCAAAAAATGACTAGAGAGTAGGAAAAGAGAACAGTAGATGACTGTCATTTACCGAATTCTGACGGATGACGAAGATAGTAGAGGTTGATGGTCATGCCACGAGATAGCGGTAGTGGTGGTGACTGTCTCAGAATGGAGACGACGAACTCCAGGTCCCATTCAATCACGAAGTGAACTGCAGGTGTCGCATTCATCCATGGAGTGAACTGGTGAACTGTGAAGCAGCCTACAGGTTGCATTCAATTACAAAGTGAACTGGTGAACTTCTCCCACTGACTTTGTCTTTGGACTGAGTGACCTGCAGGTCGTCTACTCCCTCAGGTGTCCTGGGTTTACACACCTCTAGATGGATGACACTGTTGACCAGCGTCAACAGTCGGGCAACTTTCGGAAAACAGCTGATTTGATGTGATAACGTTATCATCGCCTACTTTCCCACCAACCATTAGGGATATTAGAAGATATATGTCGTTGTGGAAACACTCTCGAGTAATTTGGTGTGTGGCGTACTGTTACAGTCCAAAAAGTGTGTTTTCCCTGGACAGAAATAACTTGTTACCGGTGGTCTTCCTTATTCACTTCATTGTCCCTATTGACCCTGGTTAAGATACCTCCACTATTTAAACTTGGCGATTACATATCTTGCAATGGTTTTCTAGATACCCTTAAACAAGTTAGCCTCAAGGTTCTTGCAGCAGATCAGTGTCTATCCACACTTTGTAATCAGCTTTTAGAAATAAGGAAGATAATAGGATGACTTCGTCATAGATATAGTTCTTTAAACACTAAAACTTACTAGTTCCTCAGTACGTGACACAATATGGTAACTTAGTACTTACAAAGGTACAATATACCTACTTTTAATCGATGTTGAAACCCAAGAGTGGAACGACTGAAATTTAACAAGATAAAATGTAACTCCTAGTGATATATCTAGATCCTAGGCAGGGGAAATAGTTTTTCCTTTATTGATACAAGTAATACATGCAATTGAGATTATATTTTCGATTTCCTCAGGTTGAGCATCACTTGCGAAAACGCCGTCTATGGTTGCCAGGCCATATTGAAACTTGACGCGTTGAGCAGCCATCTTGCGGAGTGTCAGCACAACCCCAAAAAACCCGTACCCTGCGACCAAGGCTGCGGAATGGTCATCCCCATGGACGAGCTACAGGTGAGTGAATTTGATGCTCAACTGTCAATAGTTTAGATGTAATATATCTGCGAATAAAGCTTGAAATTTATTAAGAAATAATCAAGTTGAAAACGAAGGATGTGCAATAAATAAAAACTACCTATGCATTTCAGATGAGATTGGATGGTAAGCTCTGCCACTGACGGCAAATGAGCCATTTTTAAATTAGAGACTTTTTGGTGGACGACGACTAGGAAACCGTGGTCGCCGAGTTGAGGCGAATTGGATGCTAACATTTCCATGACAAATAGCATCAAGGCTACCGGCTGTTGAAGTCACGTTTAACGTGACGTCAACATTCATAGGAAGTTCTATACTGTCTTTATTGTGGATTGAAGTTTGTGTTATTGAGTTGAAGTTGTATTTTGTGGATTGTTGACGAACAACACAGACGTTCGTTATTGCTACTGTGTGCAAAAAAAAACTTGTACAATGGCGAAAACGGAATTTGAGAAATAGGTAAAATGGGTTATAAATGTGGAAGGTTATGTTACTGCCAACTCGTCAAGGAAAGACGTGTAGGAGAACCGCGGGAAACCGATTTTAGACGGTTTGTCACGACGGCTTGCATGACGAACGGGACGTCACGCATGCGCAGTCTGCATTTTTCTCCAGACGGTACCGTCAACATCATCGCGTGAACCGCACCAAAAAGTCTCTAGTGTTTTATTCGAGTTTTGAAATCTTTGTGGATTACCTTGAAACTTGAACCTAAATTAGCAATTAATTTAGCAAGTTTAACAGGTATTGATTGGGACAATCACTTTTCTACCATGATGTTAGTATTATGCACAATATTCTCATCACAATCATTGCTATGTTTAGAGCTCTGATACTTTGAGGCTACAGTACCTTTCTGTATCTCTGTATTGTCAAGTCATACATGTATTTAGGATTATGGCTGACCCCGAGCCTCAAATATGCTGACCACTGAACAAAAGCTTCGCACCGCCCTATTTGATCTTGCTGGTACTAGGGGCTTTTTTAGTAATGATAGCTCATTCGACTCCAAACTTATGGTTTTTAAGGGTAAGGCTAGGGTCTTGGGATATGGGGCTCAGGTATGGGGGTTAGTTAGTTAGTTATGTCTACGCCAACGTATATGATGAATTTGGGATCGGGGCAAGCTACTTTCGATTGCATGCTGACTATTAGAAATGCAACCCAATCGTCTGCCCTATCAGGTGGCCATGGAAACCATAAAACGGGTGTCTTTTGGTGTAAGGCATGCCGTGATTAATCAACGATGTATGGGATTGATTCGGTGAATCTGTCAGAGGTTGGCATGCATGACTGGGAGTCACTGGCGGGGGAACTAAGAGTGGTCTTGGAAATAAACGAGAAGGAATACTTTCGGAGGTTAACTGGATAATCTCATCACTATCAGATGCTTGCTGAACCTGTCGGAAGTATAAATTACATTCAAAATAGTAACTAGAGAGTGTATCGTCTGATCGCAAGGGTTCGATGTGAACAAATAGGCTTAAACTGTAAGCTTTGGAGTAGGGGCACAAGGGAGGCACAGTGTTCGATGTGCAATTTGGATCAGCCCGAAACTAGCCATAACTTTCTCTGTATCTGCCCAATAATTTCAGAATTTAGGAGGAAGTGTAAAACCTAAGGAAATGTAATAAAAATAAGGATGTCATAGAAGCTCATGAAATGCTGGAATTTCTGAATGGGTCGAGAGGTTGGTTAACTTTGTATAATTTTGCAAGGGAGTCCTTGAATTATATAATGTTCCCTGTGGGTAATTTCAACTACTAGTTGTAACCATGCGGTAAACAGTAACGTGATTACTCAAGCGCGTACCAGATTTCCGCCAGTTTTGGTTTATCTTGTCAGCTCTTTGGATCTTTTTATTGTTGTACTTGTTCATCGTGTTTATTTGTTAGTATTTTGTATTGCGTACTGTTATTTTGTAAAATTACTTTGATAATACTCTTTTCTGAGGTGTTTCATTGTATAATTATATTATAGCCCTCGTCGTCAACAGGTGATTGCGTTGTACAATTTCATTCTCAAAATTTACTGTTGGAAATATAGTTATAAATAAGATAAAATATATTAAAAACTCATGGAACCGTATGTTATTTGGAATCTAAAAAACGTTATAAATTATGTTTATTTTTATTTTTAAATGCAAAAAAAGAAAACATAACTAAAACTGAACAATTCATGAAAATAATTGAAAATGGTAGGAAGTTAAGATATCCGACTACCCGAACAGTTGCCCTAAAGCCCTGTCCTATAATGTTGATTTACCTCTTCAATTTATGTATTTATATATATTATTTATATTTAATCAATTTATTGATTGATTGATTATCTGAACAGTTTTAGCGTATGAACCACTTGACAACTAACTATTTAGTTTAATTTAATTGTGTGCAATGTATGAACCTTTTTTGTGTCGGATTCGATGAAGTTTCTTCGTCAAATCAAACCCAGTATTACGACTCGCTTCTCTGGTGAATGTCGGGGCTCTGATGTTGTTCTTGTGGTTTCAGGGTCACAACTGTGTTCGGGAACTCCGAGCTCTCATCGATTCCCAACAACGGAAGATTCAGGACTTCCAACAAGAAATCGGCGACCAAAGGTCGCAAATAAATGAGCTTAAAAGAGAACTCTACATGATGCAAGTTAGTAATTGTTTGAAATACTTTAAATTCCTTCTTAAACAGATGTCTCTACTTGTGGCGTGTCCACTTTTCGATTAGGATTAGAATTATTTCTCATGCACGATGTTAATATCGTATTGGCAATAGAGACCAAGCTGTTTCCAAATTGTCGATTACCTATTAGCAAACAGGTACTGTTGTACTGATGACTCTATTGCTTGTAGCTGTTATTCTTTGACGATCTACTGTCAGCTGATGACGAAGGAATTTTTGCCCATGGCGTTATAATGCCATGTAGTAGCCCAAGGCATTTTTTGCCCATGGCGTTATAATGTCATGTAGTAGCCACAACACTCCTCCCCAAGTGTCAACGATACCGTCCTCGGAACCGCACTTGTCGACCGATCCGAGTGATAGTATGAGGAGTGGTCAGACTCGTAGTTGGTTCGCTGGTCTGGGAAATCGGAGGAGTATGAGGAGCTGGGTCTAAATCTCCATGCTGAGCCGGTAGAAAAGCTGGTTTGACTCTGTCTATAGAAACATTCTGCTCTCCACGAGGTGTCTGTAGCCGAAAAATTTTATCAGTGTGAGACAGTACGCGGTAAGGGCCATCGTAAGTAGGTTGTAGAGGCCTCCTCACAGCATCCTGGCGTACAAAAACATGAGAAGTTGGTAATTCTGGGTGGACATAAGGAGTTTTGGCGGTGTTATGCTTGAAAGGAACTGGACGTAGGTTACGAATATGATCACGTCGGGGTCACCACTATGTACTACACTGTGGACCGGTTGAAAAGGAATAACTACAACTTTAACGACAGTTTGAAATGAACGAATATTTATTAACTAGAAGGGCAGACAGAAGTGAAGTGAGAACAAAATGAATAATTAGAAATAATGTTTCGAAAGTGACGATCTACTGTCAGCTGATGACCAAGGCGTTTTTGCCCATGGCGTTATAATGCCACATAGTAGCCACACTATGATCTAAAACTAAAAACATAGACTTCTAAATCACTCGCGACGAAGTTGTGAAATTCTATCTCAAAGAAGTAAATGGAAGCTTTCAAGGAAGGAGGTTGCCCATTCCCATGGAATGAGTTACAATATTGAATAGATTTCATCGTCAGTTTAAAGCTTTAATTTGACGTGTCACCGATCCTGGAAGACGCAATCCAAACTTCCCACCTAATTTCTTTCTTCTATTCGTCTCTCGCTGTGATTTTGTTAAACTTTTGCGAGAAAGGTCCATTTTTTCTCATTTCGTTAAGAAAGCTGTGGATTTTCCATGTGAAATTGCATATTGAGTCCAGGCGGTGTGTCGCGTCAAGCGCAGGTTGAACTGAGATCGCATATACAACTGGGATCACTGAACTTAACGCATCACTAGTTGAATATAAACTATACTCTTTGAATATAAACAATTTTTATAATCTTTTGTCTTAAAATTGTCAAAAAGTTTGCCTGCATAAGAATCTCTTCTGTTCCAGAATATCATGAGAGCGATGAGAGGGTCAAGCCCAACGATGAGAGCTATGGCAGACGAAATGGAGAGGAACGAAGTGATCAGGTGGTCCAACTCGTTGGTTCGAGCCAGAGTCACCAGATGGGGCAGTATGATATCCACGCCGGACGCTCTTCTTCAGGTGATAGTTCTGACACCAAAACGAAATGATCAGTAGACTTATATGTAAGGTTATGTCGTCAATGGTAAGATAATAGGGGAAATTCCATGAAAAAAATTAGTTTTGCAGAAGAGATCTACGAAGTTTTGTCGTTGTGCTAAAAGCAACAGATACTTGGAGGTTTTACCAAGTCCGAAAACTTACCGTAACAATCATCCAGAAAGTGAATACGAGCAGCTGATTGGTTGGACACTAGCTGGGGAGGGGGAACATTTTTTCCGGACAGGCAGTTTTGAAACGGACTGTACGCATCTGATTTTTCAAATATTTTTCTTGCCGGATGGCGCAGATCACTACTGCGCATACGGAATGGCGTCGGGAACCGAAACAGCTGTTGAAGGGAGCGCGGGAAACGAGTTGTTGGCATGTGTTTGGCCGATTCCCCTCCATCACTGCTTTTTACTAGAATTACTGCAACAATAGGTCATGAATTACATTTACATTTGAAAGGTGGGAGGAGGGTTTACAAAGTTTTGTCATCTTGCTAAAAGTATCAGTTTCTGGAAAGGTTTCACTTTCTGGTAAAAGTATCAAATACTGGAAAGCACACCATTTCAATATGAACATGGAATTGCACAAAGAGTAACTTTTACAGGGAAGATATACACAGTTTTTGTCGTCGTGCGAAAAGCACCAAATGCTTGAAAAGTTCACCAAGTAATGATGTTCTGAGAACATACCATTTCAGTTCCATGAAACGCTATGGGGGACAGGTTTCACACCCAGACCATTCGTCATTCTAATAAAATGCTCAATAATAATATACCTATTATTAGTTATTTGCAATAAGATTGATTGGTCAATTCTTTCATCATTAAGTATTTGTAGCGTTCAGAATCAAATGCGTCCATGATTTAAAGCAAATAAAAACTGCCACAATCAAGAAATAGAAGGGATATAAAAGTTTGCTGTGGAAATTGAGTTAAAAATCAGCCCGATAGAAGAAAACATTGAGAGCTAATCATTGATAATGACCGCTACTGTCATTTAACGTTGTTGCGAGCCTATCAGATTCTAGAGAATCGTGGAGTTGTCTGCTTTTGAAACTGACACGGCCTTTTGATGTATTTTTTCTCGTGGATCCTGAAGTTTCTTGAATATATAGATATTGATAAACATAAATATCTGAATTTGCGAAAAATGCAAAAATATATATTTTTTTTAAATTTTGGAGTTATTTAATTTCGCGTAACTTGTCCGACGGGACAACCAGGCAAATATTAATGAGTCTGAGGACTCGTAAAAAAAAAAGCAAATAGCTCGATTTTAAGGATCAGAATATCCGTGCAATCTTCCTTTGACAATTTCATAGGACATCGTCCTAGTCCTACGAGAAAAAAATAGCAAACTCAACTAGCGCGAATTTAGTGTCAAAACACAACCATGTGGCCATTTCGGTATCACCGTTAACAAAGCAAGTTATTTGACAGATTTTGGGCGGTTTAACCCCAATTACCGCGGTAGGGGTTGTAACTCGAGAAACACTCTGGTGAAAGACTGATTTCGGAAATCTTCGTTGTTTTTCCAATTTCGTCCAGTTTAAACTATTTGATGAAAGTGGATACTAGGGTTTTTTTTTTTTTAATGATTTTGATTATCACAGCATCCCTAAGTACGTAATGGTGCCCACAATCGGCTGTTTCTTGTCACTTTTTGGTTTATTATTTAATAATAAACCGTTGTAACCGCTCTTGAAAAAAAAAAAATTCTAACCCCCTGAAAATTTCATGGTTTACGTTTCAAAGGGTGTAGAATCCGAATCTGCAATGAAAATTTTTCCGTCCGTCCGCCGTACGCACGATTTCTCCCAAATGGCAGAAGCAAAAAAGCTGAAATTTTCAGGAAAAATCCATGTTGGTCCGGCGACGCCCCAATTCTTGAGCCAGCTCTCTCACTTAATTTAAAGTGCCCTTTAAGGGTTGTCAAAGTTTTGTAAAATCCCTAAAAACCTCAAAAAAAGTCAAGGCGGCCTAAATTTGTACTCTTTTTGAAGAACACTCCACGAGGAATCGAATGAGCCCCTCCCCAGGTCCGTAGATATTCCCGATTTATGGTGCCAATATTCTCGTTATTTTGGTTTATTATTGATATCAGTAACCTAGTGATATAGTAATGTGGATACTGGAGTGAACTCCTAAAAGGCTTTGTAGCCAATACACGGGTTGAAGCATTCTGATAACCATAAAAAACGCTGCAAATTCTTTCACTGGGGTTTATGATTCAATTGGCTTGCGTTCATGATTTGAATTTATACTAAGCTTTGGAGTGTGCATGTTTCATAGGTGATCGAGCGATTTTTGAATATCAGGAGGCACACAAATATGATCAACTGATCGATCCAAATAGGTATTTTGGTTGAGAACAGATTTACGTGCTCTATGCATATCAATAATCTCCTCTATCACCTGTTAAAACATGCACACTCCAAAGCTTAGTATAAAAAATTCATTTGCAGCGTTTTTTCTTCAATAGGCATTAGCTATTAGCTGTAGCCATGAAATTGTTTATTCATACTTTAACATACTTCTAATCATCATCACTTCTAACATACGTCTTTATGATTGTTTTTTACAACATAATTATTAAATTTCACAATAAAATTAACAAATTAAAGTCCTTTTAACCGCAATTCAAGGCCTTTTATGGCCTGTAGCTGACGAACATTTCAGGTTCGGAATCTACTCTCATGGAAACTTGAAATTATCATTTGAGAGGGGTTTTATAAAAATGTTCTGTACTATTCCAAAGGCTTTTTATTGAAAATAAACAAAACATGATAACAATTTAAATATTAATTGAGATTCTTCAATCAATCTACATAACCTGATCGTGACAAGTTTTCAATACATTCTGTCTTTCTCTGTTGTGTAGTAGAAACATCTGTCACAGTTTTATATTAATGAAAGAATGAAGCTTCCAATACCACGAAATCTTCTACTGTGAAATTAACATACGTTGCCTTTTCAAGGCCATGATTTTTCTCTTCAATAGGCATTAGGACTGATTAGAAGTAGCCATGAAATTGTTTATTCATACTTTAACATACTTCTAATCATCATCACTTCTGACATACGTCTTTATGATTGTTACTACAACATAATTATTAAATTTCACAATAAAATTAACAAATTAAAGTCAGGCTGACTTTTAACCGCAATTCAAGGCCTTTTATGGCCTGTGCAGCAGACGAACATTTCATATTCGGAATCTACTCTCTTGGAAACTTGAAATTATCGAGTTTGAGAGGGATTTTAAAAAATGTTCCTGTACTATTCCAAAGGCTTGTTATTGAAAATAATAAACAAAACATGATAACAATTTAAATATTAATTGATATTCTTCAATCAATCTACATAACCTGATCGTGACAAGTTTTCAATACATTCTGTCTTTCTCTGTTGTGTAGTAGACATCTGTCACAGTTTTATATTAATGTTTGTCGAAAATGAAGCTTCCAATACCACGAAATCTTCTACTGTGATAATTAACATACGTTGCCTTTTCCGAAGGCCATGATCAAAAGATCTCTCGCAGACTCCGGCTGCCCCCCGCACATCGTCGAGGACCTGATGGAGAAGTGTCACGAGAGGAGTTGGCCCCCAGGCCTCAGCTCCCTAGAAACCCGCCAGAACAACCGCCGCCAGTACGAGGGATACGTCTGCAAACGGATTCCAGGTCGGTATGAAAGTTATAAGTACAGGCCAGGAGTGGATGCTGAAAATTGGTGGACATTTCTGGAGAAGGGTTGGGATTGATTTTGATGACGTAGTTCATTCTGAATGAAAGCGCCGCGAATGATTACGAAGAGGCTTATTCTTTTTGTATTAGAATATCCCTTCATCTACCCTAAATCACAGATCTGTTTATCATATGTGGTGCATTACCTCGGCTCCTGATGCCTCCATAGTTTGTTATTCCCTTCTATGAGAGCTTATATAAAAACAGCTGCATTTATATTTCAGCAGAGCAGATCGATTAGGAACGAGATCAGCTACAAGGTTCCTTCAGTTGTCACTGTGTATCCATACCTTGTTAATCCATAGTTGGTTTCTAGATGTCCCAAAGACGGTTGGATGACTTCGCCTAAAATATAACTCCGATAACACCAACCTTAAATCGCTCCGTTGTACGGAACAAAAGCTGACATCAAAGTTAAGTTCCTGCTATGGACCTATATTCTGTAATGTTGGTCTGATTTAAATCTCATTTGACTGAGGGTTATTTCCCTATGTTTGTATTGAGTACGTTACAGCTCAGGTATTGCATACCTAGATCATAAATTTTGTATTTCACAACGAAAACTCGAAGAAACGGCGTTTCTCGTTGCTCGCCTTGTCACTGGGCACCTAGCTTGTCACCTCCGGTGTGGCCTTAGCCTCAGGTATGCTGGTGTTGACACAACAGAGCACTCCTACTGTGATCCCCCATACGAGGAAATCAGTAGCATTTTTCCAGTACCAAATATCATGCAGTCAAAACCTGACTGGTTGTTATTTGCTGTCATCGCTTTTACCTGGGATATTCAAATCCTCATGCACCCAATATTGATGATTATTTGACATCTGAAATAGGTTATGTGTTCCGATTAAAGGAACATACATTAAAAGCGTTTCAATTTAAATTAAAGTTGGTACCCTCAATTTTGTTGGCTGGTTGTGTTGTGTGTTTGATAATACAAGATTTGTGTGCTTGATTCGAGTGGTAACATTTTTTGTAATTTCACGTGAAATCTTGATTTCAGGCAAGCAAGCTGTAGTTGTGCTCCAATGCGATAACCCTCACATAACACTGGACATGATGGCCCAGCCTGGACTCGTCATGATCTTCGCTCACGGAATAGAGTGATTCATACGATTTTTATATCGCCAACTCATAATTTACTGATAAGATTTTCGGAATAGTTTTTATGCTGAGCAAGCATTTTGATGGAGGAAAAACGCCGATTAAACCCATGTGATCACGACAAGGTAACAGAGTTCCTCAGTTATGTTCTACCATAAACTGAGCCTCTCGACTTTCTACTTTATTGCGCGTTTTCATTTAGGAGTTTTTTTTTGTAGAAATTCAGAGAAGTTAATGTTTGATTATCTTGACTGATGGTAATTATAATATTCGTTCCCGGAATCGTTATCTTATAGCATCCAAATTGTGATTGATGTAGTAATGAAAAGGACGATATAATTTTCTGTCATGTGGCAGAGGACTCATTCAAGGAATTAACTTTGGCCGTTGTAGTGACTACCGAGATATCGACTGAACCTGCTAATACCCTTTAATCTCTCTACTTGAAATTGTTCAAATGAAACCTTCATGAATGCAAAATTACGCAATCCCTCTCCTCATTAAAAAAAAAAAAAAAAATGCTGTACCACAACAATATGATGCTGGTTCCTGTAGTTTTTTGAGAGTCAATCATCACACTGACATTTGGTTTGGGATCCAGCTTCTCTCTCCCAAATACGTCCTTTCGGTTTGGCTCAGTAGAGCTCTATGAGAAGTTGGAGGTAGGATCGCACCCTGTCGGTAGGGAAGTTAGCAATAACGTTTTCTCAACTTTTCATTTCTTGAGGAAACTGCATCTTTCCTTTAGTTACATTTACGTAGGCTTTGTGCTGTCAATACTATTTTACAAGTGAATTAAGCTGGAAAACGATGATGGGAATTGAGGGAACTAGGGTTGAAACAAAAGGCTGGGCTGTTTAGGAAAAAGAAAGTTGCTGTAACTATGGAACTGACTGCGCCAGATCTTGCTTCCTGTTTGGTATCTAGCACCGATCCCAGCATGTAGAACCTGAGCGTTCGAACCTCGCTTGTTTGGAGTCACACTGAGTCAGCTAAGCAGTTGCCCCTGAATGGATGTTCTTACAAATTGTCATCCAACTATATCAACTCCTTTTATCACTGTTGAGATAGTTGAATCCATGTAAAGTATTAGCGAAACAAACGTCAACTTGTGAAGTCTTTAGACAGCCTTGTATGTTGTATGGCAGCACCTTGAGGCCAGGGTAACCTCAAAAGTTGAAATCTTTTTCATGCCAAAAATGTGCATATCTTCTTACTTGACCTGTGATTGATAACCCGATAGTTCTATTGAATGCTGTTATTTCCTCACTTGCTGAGCTCATAGTTACAACTTTCAATCCTGTTAGATGGTTGACTTAAGGATTGTTTCAGGGATGGCAACTTTATTTGCTTCCATCAGTGATTTCGCAGATCCTGAATCTGCGCTTATATCAGTTTTATACTCTCGCCTAGAATATGCGCCCAAGTCCCTAGAAATCAACCAAGCCGATTCTATAGTGTGGATAAGCCAGGAAGAGTTTTGCAGCTGGGTTTTCATAATATCCAGTGTTGACACTATTGAGTGTATACTGCTGATTAAAGGCAGGATTCTAGCAATCTTAGCGGATTCAACTTCCCAAATATAGTTTGATTAATAATTTCTGACATGCATCTTCAGAACTCATAGTCACAAGCAGCAATTGGACTAACTGCACCAGATCTATCTTTCTGCTCGACATCTAGCATCGTCTCCAGACACTATTGCAGTCTACCATCGATCCCAGCAGATAAAACCTTGTTCTTTTGGAGTAACGTTGGGTCAGTTGAGGAGTTGTCCCTTTATGCCGTAAAAAGTTCTCATCCAATTTGTGATGGATATGGATCCCTTCTGTTTTCTTGAAACCTCTAACCTGAATCTTTTTAGTCGTGCTGGAGGCAAAGGTAACCTGAACGTTAGAAGGAAGGGGGAAGTATACCCCAAGCGACAATGCTTACGATTGTTTCCAACAACTATAATAGTAGGAGGGGAACTTGAAAAAACAACAAAAATCAACTGTTTCACTTCATTTATTGATTCAAGTCCCTGACGGCTTGGATTTTGAGAAATTATCTAATTAGAAACCAACCAGCAAAGGGGGAATCATTAGTATTAGCGGGATGATATTCCAAAGGACAGAGCTTATCTCTTAGGAACGGCGATGTGTTGGTTGATCAACGGTATTGATAACACACGTGCTCTCACCTCCTATCTTGTTCCCCTTATCTCACTAAACCACTTCGTGCCTCCGAGACGGTAAGGTTCCTCAGTCGTTGCCAAATAGTGGAATTTCTTCTTACTTTACCATTGCAATTGATTACTTGACACTTCTATTGAAACGGCGATAAGCAACTGACACCACTGTTCTGTGTCATCAGACCTATCTTGCGGTGGAGTCGCTACTGATTTCAACCATGATTGTATAAGAATGTGGCAAACGTAGGTTGTCAAACTTGATCTTGATTGTGATACCTTTCAAGTAAGATCCAACCTTTGTCGCCATTTTAAAGCGATGTCCCTAAATTTTGCAACATTCATTGCGGATTTTACGCTCGCAATTGGTATGTAGATGTTGTAGTAGTTCTGATATTCAAGGGCCACTTTTCCCCTCAACTATTAGCAGCATCTAGAGCAAGTAATTACATTGCGTTTGCACTTAGAGCAAAGAAAGTAACATCGCTATTGACTTGAATTAAAGATCGAGTGGTGGAGATTTGACTTCATTTTTCTGCCTACTTTATCAAGTAGATTGGTGATGGATCTAGCTCTCCCACTTCAGCCAAAATACTGAATGGATGGGTAAGGTCCCACTCACAATAAAGTCATAACCTACTGAATCTAATTAGGTACTTACAAGAGTACTTTTTGTATCGTACCATGGCAACAACCTACCCCAAGGCGTTCATCCTTATGGATCTGTGTGTGAATGGTTTCTTCTGTGGTCTCTGCTACTCGTCCAAATCGTTATTTTCATCATCAGTTTTTTACGATTGGTGATGATGCCTCACTAGGCAACAGCAATTGGATCCACAGCCTCTATAATCTTTTCATTCACCAATCTTCGCAGTTCTTTCTCGACTACTGGTTGGAGTGCAAATGGCAAAGTTTTTGGTTTGAGCTCTCTAAGCACCGCATTGTCTTCTAAGTGGATGACAGCTTTAGTCCCTTCTCTGAACTGTTCTTCCTGCAGCTTTGTAAATATAGAAGCATCTGAATCATCTGTTTCATACATTCCTGCGTGGTCACTATTTCGTCTTCTGAAAACTCCAAAGCTGGAGCTTATGAGGGAAACTTTTGTTTTTGATACCTCTTGGGGCATAGCTGTGTGCCGTTTCTGGTAGGAGCACCTTTTAGGAGATCCATGTAACCCTGGAACTACGAAAATCGAGTGAACACATTTGGCCAGTTCTGTCTCCACTGTTTTATCTGATTGGTTTCTTATGTGTATGAATGGTTTCTTCTGCGGTCTCAGCTGCTTGTTCAAATCGTTATTTTCATTATCAGTTTCTTATGCCCACGATTATTTCATATTCTGGTCATTATTTTATCTTTTGAAAACTCCAATGCTGGAGCTTGTGCAGGAAACTATTGTTTTTGGCACTTTTAGAGGCGTTGTGGTGTACCGTTTTCGATTAGAGCATCTTTCAGGCGATCCATGTAATCCTGGAATTACGAAAATCGAATGAACACGGTTGGCCATTTCCTTCGCCACCATTTTATCTGGTTGGTTTTCTTTCACATTTCGAGAAGCAGCACCTGGAGGCAAGGGTAACATATACGCCAAAATCCAGCTCATCCCAAATAGTGGAATATTTTGTTTTCTTGCCTACTGCGATTGATAACTTGCTGAGCCCAATGCTTCATCTCTCAATCCAGCATAAGAAAGCAGAACGGAGGCTGCTTCAGGAATGGATGCCCTATTCGCTTCTTTGTAGGCTCCACTGTTACCTGTTTTGCAGCTCCTGAGTTATTCCTAAACGTCTAGAAATCAACCAAGCCAGTTCTACAGTCTGTGATGGATATGGTAAGTTGGCCCTTCCCGACTCTTGAATCCGTCGCCTTGGGAGATGAATTAGACGTCTTCAAGCGTCTGGGGCATCTTCTGAGCGTGGCGGGCATTACTGCATTCAGTTCAATGGAAGGGGCAACTATATCATTCCATCACCTCACAAGTCTGATTTGTCAGGAAGTGAACTGCTGCTGGTTCCTCGTAGTATCTAATGTCAATATTTCGACATCATCAAGGGCATCCTGATGATTTCGATGATGCAGTCTGCTGGATCGTGGTTACTCTGGAGATCTTAGCTAACAGTTGGATTGGGGAATATCTTGCAAGCAAAGAAGATGAAATTCATGCTCATCAAATAGTTGTGAATAGTTTAGATCAGTTTATCTAAACCTCATAAGGTTGCGAAATTGTGATATCAAGTTTTTATTTTTAAAGGAAAGTGCTGTGCGTCCGCATATCAAATGTCAGTGTGGGATTTATTTGGACATCCATCACAAAAGTACAGTGTATGTATTTTTGATAGTACAGCAGTGTGCCCTGGCTGATCAAACTGATCATCACCCTGTACTGAACATTAAACTTTGTGCTAATTTGAAAATGTTATTTTACAGTATTTACATCTGAAAAATGTATAAGTTATTTTTCTGCTGTTCAATGTAGACATATTTTACATCTTACCTTCCAATATCACGATATTGAATACACGAATAGTTGATCAACTCCGCCCATTCAGGGTTTTGAGTTAGAATACCAAATTTCTCGGAGCCACAACTGTGAATGCCCGTTTCGTCCTTTCAATCTGTCATTACTGATGACTTTACAGCAAGTGAATCAATCTCAAGCAAACGCCATTCTAAAGGATTGACTCTTCTATTTTCTGTTCTCTTGAAAATATCGGCTAACTACTTACTTATCAGTGATTCTCAGCATTCAGTGCAATAATATCCCAATCTGCAGGATCAACCTGGTTAAAATCATTATTTAATCGCAAATCGTGCCACCCAAGAAATATTTGGTAAGTGTTGTTGTATACATTTTTATCCAGAAATCCAAAATGCTCGACAGGAAACCTAGATTTTTTTTGTAATTCACTGGCCTTGTCTTGCTACCACAACCAATGTCTCTCAGTTGTATCACCCGGGTGATATCGCTTGCTGTTTTCGTACAACTGAAGTCGGCCGGACAAGATTACCTTCTCAAATTATCATTGGTTACTTAGTTTGTACGAAATGACAAATGTCGCCCTCCAAAGTAGAAGCTATCAATTTATTTAAGAAGGAACATCCCGTACTTTTAGAAGCTGCTAAGGTTTCGGAACATGCATATTAACCCCTAAGAACCCAACTGTAGACGTTTTGAGGGTGGAATTTTTTCTTTGTCATTTTTTACTAAAAATGGCTTGAGTTGGAGTGCAAAAATCTCATAGCTGAAGTAAGGGATAGCATCAACTTTAAATAATAGCGTTACACTTTCTTGAGGTCTGAGGAACAGCCAATGTAAAAATCTTAAAAACAGATTCATTTTATCACATGGTGTAGCCACTATTATATTTCTCAAGGATGGAGTTTTTTCTTCTGCTGCGATCTTTTTAATTTGAATAGAATATCTGCGACCTTCTTTCGAAACTGTGTCCAACATTCCTGTCTCAGAATTATCACTCTTAAGTAAGACAAATGTGACAGGCAAATCCAAAAAGTGACTGAACGAATTTAGATAGTATTTGAAGGTTTACAGAGGCGTTTTGTGAAATGCGACCAACGTGCCTCCTCTATCCACACCACCCATGATCAGCCACAATTTAAGGGAGTGTATTGTTTCTCAATCCTTCTCTACTTGGGTCTTCTCTTCATTCTAGTACAGCACTAATGTATCGCGATTATAAGATCATTAACGACCCATTTTGTTGTTGTCTGACACTTTATCAAGTAAACCTCTTCCTCTTCTTTCGCCGAAGCCTTACCTCCTAAATATTGTCTTTGCCTCTGATGACTTAGGTATCGGGTTTGTCTGTGATATCGGATAGAAATCCTTTTGACAGTCAGTTGAAAACTAAATTGCGAGTCAAATGAAACCAAATGGACATTCTGATGAGTAGAATTCAGTTTCGGCTGAGCTTTACGGTTACAGACATTGTAAATCCACAATAATAATTATTGTATTCAGATACATAAAATGAATGAGGTCATGGTTGTTGGTTGTGGTGTGACCACTTTCATTCAAGACATCAAGTTGGAGCGTATAATATGTTTATTTTTTGGAAACGTTTCGTCCCGCTATGGGGACTTCTTCAGTCCTGCATACAGCATAAAACATACGTCAATATTCACTAGGGCCTATTTTTATCACATGTATCTCTATCATGATTGTCATTTTTAATAAAATTAAATATTTCTCACCTGAGTAATAATACATGAGTGTTGACTACTATGATGTTGGTTGGATACACATACTTTAATATAATATAATGACAGGTGAGAAATATTTAATTTTATTAAAAATGACAATCATGATAGAGATACATGTGATAAAAATAGGCCCTAGTGAATATTGACGTATGTTTTATGCTGTATGCAGGACTGAAGAAGTCCCCATAGAGGGACGAAACGTTTCCAAAAAATAAACAAATTATACGCTCCAACTTGATGTCTAAAATGAATGAGTAATCCTACGAACGAAAAGGGAGAGGCACATTTGATGAAAGGAGCCGCTCATGAAACTCATAACCATTATAATTGCTGGAGTGTACTGCAACAATTTTGTTGAGAGATGTCGCTTGGATCTAAATTTCTATCTGATCTCTATTTTTTAAAGAACAAATGACACAGAACCGTTTGAAGAAGCTTAAAGCAGTAGTACCTATTGTTATCACGTTCGCTGCGGGTTTTTCGCTCGAGTTGTACGGCTGTGCGGAGAGGCCAGTACATGGCCACTCGCTCAGGGCGTGCGCCGCCCCTGGAATGAAATTATGGTGCAGTTTCCTTTTTGAGTGCGGCTCACGCGCTCGGCGCGTGAGATATTCTCACTGTTCAGCTAAGCACATCCGCGTGAATGTTGCCTAAAAAAGGGACTTTCAATAACTAATAGTTATATCCAATGACTAAGTCTGGCGAACCAAGTGCGGGAGAAAGAAATCGAGTCCTTTCCTATTGCGGTTAAGAGAGGAGGCCCATCTAAGTACACGAATACTTCACGCGCCAGGAGCGTGCGCCGCACTACGATTGAAATTGCCATTTACCTTAACTCACGCGCTCAGCGAGTGAGCCCGCACGCAGCGAACGTGTTAAAGGTGTGTGAAGGATGACAGTTGTGGAATCAAGATACATTGGAAGCCCAGAATGTCTCGATTCGACAATGAAAAAGGCTTATCTGAAGATCTATCTAAGTAATCTAAGTTTATAAAACGTGGTTTAACTTAATTTCAAGTATTTACAGATAGCTAAGGCCACACTGAACGACAAAAGGAGAATGGAAAACGGACATATGAAACGTAAAACCTTTAATTGGAAATGAGAAAACTTTATTTTGTTGTAGAGAAGCATTGACTTAATTCGAGTATATAATCTCTACACCGATTCATATTTACCAAAAATCACTAAGGTTTTTCAAGAAAAAAGCACAAGTCTTCTCAATAAACCTGGATTTCCCACCTTCAAAAGCAAGTCGTCAAAGTATACCATGCTTTCAAGCAAAGTTGGGTTCTTGGAGGTTAACTAGAATGAATTGGTAGTTACTGCAATACTGTGTACATATATCTATATATATAGATGTAAACAATTCTAGCGTTAAGAGGCATCAATGCCACAACTTGTATAACTATCATAGTTATATTTCCATTAACGGTGTTGAAAAAAAAAGTAGCGTCTCGTAAGTATCAATTGAACCTAGCTTATTTTTTCTCTCGCATTTAATGTGCTTCGAAGATCATTAATCCTAATATTTTTCTAGTTGATTTACACGTTGATTGTAAGAATTTGATCTCATGATCCCGGTGTTTTCCTGGAGAACACGGTACGGGTTTAAAACGACTATATTTTGTTATGCTCCTTGTTTGGAAGGATATCTTCCTTAACAAGAAGTCGGAAGGGCTTTGTAAAACTATGGAACTGAGTTTATCTCCGATTCACGGATAGTTCCGTTTTTAATTTTCCTCGTTCATCAATTTATTCTTTATTTGTATAACGGTGGCAATTTTATAACTTTTTTGAAATTTAATATTTTGTTGTTGTCCAAAAAACGATTTCCTATTTGTTTTTCTTTTGTTTCATCGTAGTAGCCTAAGTGTTTTTTTTTTCTAAATTTGTCTTGAAAGGTTTCGTTCAAAATTGTGCCCTAGTCATTACGTGCATAAGATTTGTCTCTTCGTAGGAAAATTGTCAACATTTTTGCATTCTCAACGTCTCCTCCGTTAGTTTTACTGCTCTCTGAAACTCAAAATTATTATAACTTGGTGTTGAGTGCTTACTGGTTTACTAATGTTACTATCTTCTGTCACGATATTTTACTTGTTTATTGGTAATAAAAATTCTTGTAAAACTACGGTGATTTTTGTAAAACAAAGGCCTTTCCTCAATTCTGCGTTGAGTCAGTTCTAGCGTTTAGCAGTATTTTCTGATTAATGCCATTTCTCTTGGATTGAAACGGAATCATCTTCGCCCGATTACGGGAAAAGGCGCAAAATTTGAGCAATTAGGAGAAGGGAAATTAAAAATAAAGTTTACTATTTTCATTTAATTTTATTTTATTGACAGTGGTTATTCAAAAATTATTTTTGCAAATGTACAATTGATATTAAAATATGAGGATTATGAACAAAGTATAAAATAATTGCACTCCGTCCGTCCGCCGTACGCACGATTTCTGCCAAACGGCTGAGCAAAAACTCGGGTCCGAGACGCCCCAATTCTTGAGCCAGCTCTCTCACTTAATTTAAAGTGCCGGGGTCAAAGTTTGCCCCCTGCACCCCCGGATGATTTCCGCTTAAACAAAAACAACAGCGGTGCTCTATGCATATCTTCTGAAATTCAATAATCGCTCTATCACTTGTGAAACACGCACACTCCAAAGCTTAGTAGAAATTCAAATCATGAACCATTGAATAATAAACCCCAGTGAAAGAATTTGCAGCGTTTTTCAGTTGGATTTCTACTTGTGTTTCTCAGTTACCTATAAAGCAGCTTTCTTGTAGTATATTCCAGTTTTGCTAGTCCGTTGATCAATGATGGAGGGATTTATACAGAAATAATAAACCCTTGTGTAATAATTTGAATAGTTTTGTTGCTAGTTTAGTTAATCCTGGTCCATTAGTTATGGAGAAAGGCTGCGGACGGGCGGATTTTTTAAATTCGATTTTAGTATATTATTTTCAATCATAAACTTTTGTTATCAATTAGTAGGTAGTCGGGCTGTAGAGCCCGTTCAACCGGAGGTCCTAAGCTAAACTGCGTGGCTGCAGGCTGCCCAAGTATTTCAATCTTGAATGCATTTAAAAGATATGAAGGCATGAGGTGCCGCGTTTTTCCACTCTAACATTTTGAAACAAGAACCGACTAGTTCTGAAGGGCTCATTTTTTTCTTGGTGAATTAGTACACAAGTTCATTATAGAAATTAATACTTGAACCTGTTCCTTCACAGTGCTGTGTGTAGAACTGGTGGTTTTCCGTGTCACTTAGCTCAGCAGAGCTCTTAATGGAATCGCTCCTCTTGCCCTAATAGATTGTATCCTTCCACACCCCCAATAATGAAACCGCCGGTTCAATTAATGAATAACAAAACTCTAAGAACTGAGATTCCCAGGAGTAATTCATTGAAGTGAGTAGGTAACGTGGGCAGTGATCTGCAGGACCCAGTCTTGCAAAACTCCATTAGGTGGGCCACCTTCGTTGAATGAGCTTCTAAAAGGATGGCCTACCCTCTGAGTTATTGTTCTATTAGGTCGTTTGTTGGGCTAAATTGTTGATTAATAATGTTTTAGGCGCTGATTAATCTATAGAACTCCTGAATCTCTTAATGGTACCCCAGCACCCTTTTAATCTACTGGATAATGGAGGGTTTGTTTCAAAATTCACGAAAAACCTATTTTTTCAGAATGGAGTCCTTTACTGGGGCTACTTCTTCTCAAAAATACCATGATTTTGGATCAAAAGATACCGTCTCCAGAATTCGAATAGACAGAAGTAGACAGATGGACTGGCATTCGTTTCACCAAAAGGTACCATACATAGATACCAGGTCTACCATCTAGTAGTTGGAAATAGAGCACTGGCGGTCTTGAAATCGGAATGTTGAAATGTTGAAATCAGGAGAAATGTTGGGAAGTGGTTGCATCTTTAGTTTGACTCTGCGAATGCCTATATCCAGGCCCTGTGGGTGGTGGTTTTCTAGGTTTGATAGAGATGATAACCCAAATCCCTGCCATAAGGTTTAATAGGCTGAGGAATATTTGCTCACTCCTCTTCTACGATATGGATGGTCAGGAAGACTTGCATTTGAACGTCAGATTATTTGAGCTCAACGCCTGTATGGGGATGGAGCGGAGCTAATTAGATCTCATGACTCTACAGCCAGTACTGCATAGCTTAGAAATCCGTCAGCAAAGTTAAAGGGATGGGGATCACTTGGTCCTTTCTGGATATCTGCTCACTGGGATACCTTGAACTTGGTGGCAACAATTGGAACAATTCAGCTTTGTCGAAGGCGATGCCCTACACCGGAGACTGACACGCAAGTATTTCAGAGCTACCTTTCAATGGTAAGACCTAGATGTGCCCTTCTCATAGCTGCCCTGAGTTTGTTAGATGGATGTGCCCAATGGAAAGGATGGACTACTTTGTTGGAACCTCACTTTAACTAGAAGATTGTCTATACTGACCTATTCTTCTGGTAGAGAGCCCATCTTTTCTTTCTTTAAACGGCGCTACAATCCACTATGAGCCTTGCGTTCTTGAACAATCTCCCTCCAACGCACCCGATCCTCTGCCGTTCTTTCCCAATTCTGCACTCCCATGGTTCTGACATCATCCTCCACGTCACTAAGCCACCATATTCTAGGCCTCCCATGTCTTCGCTTCCTCGCCCATTCTTTGGCTCATTACCTTCTTTGGAATCCTGTAATCAGGCATCCCAATGACATTACCAAGCCACAATCTTTGTTCTTTAATAAATCGAATAATATTCTCCCTCTATCAGAAGGTCCAATTATCACGAATTCTCCATGTACCACACTCCACACTCAAGTCTCACATCTTATCTCTGCGACCACCCTGTAAATCATCTCACTATCCTTCATTTTTTTTCTCTCTTCTCTCTTGTAACACAACATGTAATTGGGCTTGTCCCGTTCAATAGAAATAAATAAATAAATGTACCTTCGACACAAATGGTCCCGAAGATACATCGGAGAATCGTTCTCTCTAAGACTAACAGAATAGAATAGAAATTGTATTTCCATAGCGAATTATTACAAAAATATACAAATGTTACAAATGAAAAAAAATATATATGTGCCTTGGCTAATCTCTTGTTGAAAGGAAAAAAAAAAGAAATGCAAGAATACTTGAAAGAAAAATAACCCCTCCTCTTATGAGTTCACAATAAGCAATCTTATTTCACTGGCCTCTCTTAGGTAAAACAACAGTCTGTTAGCAACATTTCGATCCCTCGTTCTGATGATGCTTTTATATTGTTCATTGAACGTGAGGGGCAATGGAAGCACTGGCGACAGGAATTTCTGGCGGGGGATACACAGCATAGGGCATTGCACAATGAAGTGCATGTGTCAGAAACATCCCAGTTATAGATAGGGCACGTAGATTGAAAAAAAAATCAATCCTGACGCTGGCTACCAAGATCCTGGGTGCGTGCTTGCCAAACACAAGTAGCTGTGCCAGTGAGCGGAGGGCGAACAACGGCTAATCCTGAGATACGTAGTCCTGAGGCTGAAACGAGGATTCTTGGTAAGCAATTTAACCATAGTCCGGGCATGCCACTGTGGCTATTGCTAACTGCAGGTTGTGGTTACGGGAGATGAAAGGCAAGGAAGTCAAGAGGCCACGTACAGTGCGAGAATCCAGCATCCGCCCAGTATCCTCAAGCAGGCCCATTCCAAAAGACTCCAAGGCGCCTTCAAGCTGCTTAAACCAGTTATACCTGTCCAAGACTAACAGCGCCATAACGGAGCCCATCAAGAGCATATATTATTGATGTTTCAGTGATCTCTGGCTCAGAAAGGAGTTCACTTGCAGATATCAACTCCGCCACAATTAGGAAGCATCAAGTTAATGCTCTTCTCGTAAAATGATGAGCGAGTTCCGCAATACCGCAATAACATAGGCAATGTCAGAACCTACAAAACATCCTTCTACTTCATAAACGGCGCTACCCTTCCCAACCCATTTGTTTCGTTCAGACTTTTGTTCTTTGGTAGCTAAATGACAGTTTTTTATCTAGCCAACTGGAGAAGCCGTGGACGAGAAATTTACGTTTCGTGCAAAGCATGTGTGTAGCGCTTGTTAAAAAAATACAATTCTTTGCCTTCTCAATAATTCAAGACCTTCATTACAGAGAGGCAGGTACGAAGATTGTTACGCTTCTACTCCAGATGATGGGACTGTGCTCTGCGTCCATCTCCAGTTTTTCCCTTGCGCCCTGGTTCGCTACCTCACCGCCCTTCACTCACTTTATTAGTTTTTCCCTGTGTCTGTTTTCATCGTCTCCACAACATCCGAACGACGGCTCCCAAACGTGGCCCATTCAGCCGCCTCTTCCGACCCCTCTTGATTCCATCAACTCCCGTTTTTCGCTTTGAAGTGTGCAGCTCGTCAACGGAAAACCTCCAAAGCTCCAACGGGTACCGCTTCCTTTTCCTTCCAATGGAGTCCAAATTCGGACCTTCAAAAGCGTTTCATATAAAGATTTCTCGGGAAGGGGCCAACAGTTTTCATTAGAGGCGGTTGAATTCACAGAAACAGGAAAGAACGTGGTCGGGCAAGAGACACAAACCATCAAAGCAAAGTAACAACTTGAAATCACCAAGTCAGAGACAAACCCCTACAACACAAATACTTCATAATTTTAAAAATAATTTACAGTTCATTATTTTCAAAAATGATCCTTTGTAACTGTGTATCAAAAAGTTGACTCCCCACTCGTTGAAATGTAATGATTTGTGTTTTTAGAAGTCGAATAAAAAAATCTGGGTCAAGCAGCATGACCACATAAGCCAACTTTCCTATTATTATGCATGTAGAAAGAAAAAAAATGGTTTGTGTTTAAAAACTATTTTTAGTTTATTTTGATGAAAGTTAAGTAGTACTGTTTTATTAGATACGATTAAACATAATTTAGCTACTTTCTGATTGGCCCAATCTTGAAAGCCCGTTGATTGTCTCAATTGACCTGTTTTGATCTCTAGTCATTTACAAATCGTCCTGGGCGTGCTGCTGATCGGAGCATGGACACCCCAAACTAATAAACCAAAAATATTTTTAAAATCAGCCCATGAACATCTCTTCTAAACTTTTCAACCGTTACCTAATCAATCACCAGACAAAAATACAACTCTGCAAAAGAAAAAAAAAACGATGCAAATTCTTCCTTGGGGTTTATAATTCAATTTCATTCATTTGGCTTGCACTCATAATTTGAATTTCTACTAAGCTTTGGAGTGTAAACGTCACAGGTGATAGAGCGATTATTGAATTTCAGGAGGCACACAAATATGATCAACTGATCAATCCGAAAAGGTATTTTGCTTGAGAACCGATTTACGTGCTCTATGCATATCTCCTGAAATTCAATAATCGCTCTATCACCTGTGAAACAATTTCACACTTTTTTAAAGCTTAGTAGAAATTCAAATCACGAATTATTGAATAAGACAACCCCAGTGAAAGAATTTGCAGCGTTTTTCAGTTTATTTGCTATTTCTATGAATTTTTTCATGCCCGATCAATTGCAATCGGTCAGATTTGAGATCCAAAAATTTCCCTTGGAAAATCTAAAATAGTTTTTCAAATGAAAATAAATATTTAATTTAAAAAGAAATATATGTCAGTGAAATTAATTAATTATTCATTGAAAATAATTGTAAATGCGTATACCATTGAGGTTCACGTGGGAAAGAGTATGCATATACATAATGAACCAGCTGCAGAACAAGTTTCAACCCTCTATTCCAATTTCTTCCGAACAAAATAATTATGTCTCACCAAATTCTGAATATTCTTGTAGAAATTTTGGGCTGATCGCGAATGTAGGTAGGTGCATGAAAAATGTTTTTCCCCTGAATATATAATACTTTGATAAGGCAAAACTTTTTCATCACACTTTGACGCATTTGAGGTGGTTTATAAACACAGAATTTGATGCAAGAAAGATTTTTTTTAGTGGAAAAACCAACTGTACGTTGGACGAACATTGCAGTTTTGGAATCTAGGTACCTTGCAACGTAAAATGACAATGTTTGAGAGGAAATACATTTTTTTCTATCTGATCACATAGACTTATTAGAAAAAAATTTGCCAAAATGAACTCAAACAGTAAAATTTATAGAATCTCGACAATTTTCAGCTTTTTCTTACAAACGTGTGAGTGAAATGCCACATACCGGTGTCACTTCTAAGTGAACAGCACGGAGTAGGGATGACACTGAAGCCGGTCTCCTGTTTCACTCATACAATAAGACTTCTCTCACTCCCTACCTACACAGTTTTCGGCATTTACAGTAGTTATAGTTTTTGTATAATTTGTATCAAGTGTCGTAGTAACGTTTATAATTATCATATTGCTATCTCACTGCAACTCTCATAATAACTCATAATAATAAAATTATAATTTCAAGTGTATTTGGCACTATTAGTTCAGTTAATTAAGTTTTAGTTAAACAAGGGATTTACATAACCTTAAAAGTACTCAACACGGGCTACGATCTCCAACCAAAAGCGGCTTTTGTGTTGTAAGTATAATTTTTTACAAAATGATTTGATATAATTATGATGAAATAATGTCAACCTTTATGTTGGATTGATACGAAGTGCGTTCTCTAAATGGGTGTCTAAAACACCGCCCTTCGATTCCCAGGGTGTTCTTCGGTACCCCCCCCATTTTCAAACGCTCGTCGCTTCATGGAATTCCAACAAAAATTTGATGTTGAGATGATTTTTGGAAACTTCAGTTGGTCTAGTTTTATGTCTAGTGAACCTCAATTTACCAGAATTAGATAGTAATGGTGAATTATTCAATTAAAAAAAAAAGGGGGGGGGGGGGGGGGGGGGGGTATCGAAGTATTTGCCATGTCAAATTCTTCGGTACTCCCCCCCCCCCCCCCCACGGTGAAAACAGTATTTTCGACTACCAATATCGCGTCTCAACCTCTTAACTTTCGATCAAAGTATTTCATCGCTCTATAACTCATATCTGTACGTTCCCAAACACCCCTTCCTGTGAATTCCTTTTTAAAGATAAGTTCTCACCAGAATTGCGACTTTACTCCTTCCACAAATTTCAAAGAGAAAGGCTGATGAAATGTTGAGGATTTGTATAAAAATTATTTTATTGTACATGAAGGGTGTATTCGATTATTTATGTAAAAGTAGCATTATATGGCTTCATTAGGATTGTAAATTGATTTGATGAGACAAATGAATTCTTCGAACGGGTCTTGGTTATCGTACCTGAGAAAATTGAATCGTAAAATTCATTTTGTTGTTAGTTGTCTCACATTTCATCCAAATAGCTTAATGAAAAGTTGCTTACCTGACGTTCCTTCTCCACAAGAATTCACAAAGGTGGGAGTGAAGGTCGGTGATCCCGCCTCCATGTATCTTTAATCAACGGTAAATATCAACTAGTAAGCTTGCCTATCTCTAAACAACAATTCACAGGAACAGGAACGGGGGTGTGAGGACGTGCAGGTATGAGATATAGAGCGATGAAATCCTTTGATCGAAAGTTAAGAGGTTCAGACGCGATATTGGTAGTCGAAAATACTATTTTCACCGTGGGGAGGAGTACCGAAGAATTTGACATGGCAAATACTTCGATACTCCCCCCCACTTTTTTCAATGCCGAATTTGGCTTTTACAAAGTTGTTGCTTTAAAATATGAACACACACATCAAAAAGTAGACGAGCTGAAGTTTCCAAAAATCACCTCAACATCAAATTGTTGTTATAATTTCATGAAGCGACGAGCATTTGAAAATCGGGGGGAGTAACGAAGAACACCCGATTCCCATAACCCTACTACTATGAATTGAGATACCCAACATACATTACAAGATAGAAATCTTGTATGAGAATGAGTAATGAGTGACGCCTACTCACTCTAGTAGCAAAATTTGGAAGAAAAGTGACACAATCCGAAATTTGACGTTTTTCAGGAGAGCAGATCAAAGTTTTCCCAAGTGTATTTTTGACTCGGTGCTATATTAATATGCGCCTCACACGCGTTTCTCTATTAGTACGCGCCCCACACCTACTTACTCGCAATGTGCCCCGTTGTGATTCATCTTAGACAACTGTCGCAAGACAAGCGGCTTATCGCTAGAACAAAGTCGAATGTTCCATTATGATCAACCTATCCCATCTTGTCCTTCAGTCGACCGAAACTTCTCAAACGAACTAGGTACCTACCTACACGGAAGTGCTCTGGGTTTATGTTTGTTCTTGACCTATCGCTTACCACCACCGCTGATATGACCGAAAAATCAAATAAGACCATCACGGACTGGTCCAATAAGTGTCTTGAAGTTTGTTCCTCAGTCGTCTACAAACGTCCGCAAATAATAGGCACTGGCGACCACCCTATTAAAATTGACGAATCCCGGTTTGCTGGTAAACGTCATCGGGGTAGAATGCTGCAGACCTGTTCGTCGCATTCCTGAAGGACGTGAAAGAAGTATACCGACCCTGAACTGTGATAGAGCCTCGACGAAGCACCTTTTAATGAGGATTTCTAGTAAGCACCTCCCACAAAGCTTCCTATGGACGATTACCCTTTTCTGGACATATATATATTCTGCGTAGCACTGTGGGGCGCATACTCGTTTTTAAAATTGTGGACAATAAAGACGCTTTGCAAAATCGGACCGCCGTCCGCACGATTTCTCCCAAACGGCTGGAGCAAAAAAGCTGAACGTTTCAGGAAAAATCCATGTTGGTCCAACAACGCCCCGATTCTTCAGCCAGCTCTCGCACTTAATTTAAAGTGACCTTTAAGGGTTGTCAAAGTTTCGTAAAATCCCTAAAAACCTCAAAAAAGTCAAGGCGGCCTAAATTTGTACTCTTTTTGAAAAACTTTCCACGAGGAATCGAATGAGCCCCTCCCGAGGTCCGTAGGGCAAACCATTCCCAATGTATAGCCCGATTTATGGTGCCAAAATTTGCGTTATTTTCGTTTATTATTGTTTGTTTGTGACCTAGTGATGTAGTAATGTGGATGCTGGAGTGAACTCCTAAAAGGCTTCGTAGCCGATACACGGGTTGAAGCATTCTGATAACCATAAAAAAATACACAAATGTGATCAACTGATCAATCCAAATAGGTATTTTGGTTGAGAACAGATTTACGTGCTCTATGCGTTTCTCCTGAAATTCAATAATCGCTCTATCACCTGTGAAACACGCACACTCCAAAGCTTAGTAGAAATTCAAATCATGAACGCAAGCCGATTGAATAATAAACCCCAGTGAAAGAATTTGCAGCGTTTTCTTTCAAGAACAAGGACTCGATGTAAATAAAATATGGAACAAGAAACATTGTTCAACTGAAAAAGAACGATTTAATAATATTATATATTTTTTACTCGAAACAACGCATGTTTTTAACAAGTTACAATCACAATTCTCATCACATTTAGTTTGATATCATCTTTTTAATTATCAATCAGTTTCATTTTGAACTTTAAAAAATTCAGTGCCTTTCATGTAAACATTTTATTTAGAAAAGTAAACTTCAGTAGAAAACCCAAAATCGAAAACTGACGAAGTGGCTGTCCTGCTCATAACTTGAGCCCAAGGTGGCCTCATTGGAAAAGTGACACATGCGCTCCTCCGTTATTTTTAGAACTAGGGTCATGGCGATTTTTTCCATAATAATGCACCACGTTTGAAGTCATTTTTCATCAGGAACTCAAAAACGTCAAATTTCGGAGTGTGTCACTTTTTTTCCAAAGCGACGAAATGTTGAAACCTAGTAATGCAATTACTCTAGTAGCGAATATTGGAAACTCTTCTATTCAAGATACTACTTACTCCTCAGAGTAGCTAACATTTCCCGAAGTTTTACAAGTTGTGTTAACGAGCAAAATCTAGACGAAAGTACCTTCTGAAGATCTTGGATGTGGGTAGGCTGGCCGCAGCTAAGGTACACGGAGCCTTCTTCCGTGCCGCAATCCTGGCATTTTTTTTCCCCTGCTGCCCCACCTAATCAGCGGACCCTGGCTAATAAGGACTTAGAGAACTACCTAAACCTCAATGGGCGACCTGGGCGTAAAGTTGGCCTTTGACATCACTAATCTCCCAGCTCCCACCGCTCTAATCAGCTTCTGGCGGTAAAAGCTTGACCCTTCTTTGATGGTATTATGCAGCGGTGTCCGCTAAGGGAATTAACACAAGAAAACCTGTCGGGACTTTCGAGTCCGTCTGCCTGGAGTTCGGGGATTTACCGGGAATTTACCGTTTACCACGCAATGCCCTTTTAAGAAATGCAAATTTTGTCTTTCATTCACCCTAACAATTTTTACGTCTACACTACCAAAGGGAAAGGTATGTATATGATCTTCATGGAAAGGATTAGGAACGTTGACCAAAGTAATTATTGAATTTTTCAATCTCACTTTCACTGTTTACTGTTCAAGAGGCAACTCCACTATTACATTACATCAGCATTTTGCTTTGTTGTCATCAACTTTTGGTTTGTTATTCAATAATAAACCATTGTAATCGCTCTTGAAAAAAAAAAAAAAAAAAAAAATTCTAACCCCCCTGAAAATTTCATGGTTTACGTTTCAAAGGGTGTAGAATCCGAATCTGCAATACAAATTTTTCCGTCCGTCCACCGTACGTGGTACGTCGTACGCACGATTTCTCCCAAACGGCTGGAGCAAAAAAGCTGCAATTTTCAGGAAAAATCCATGTTGTTCCGACGACGCCCCAATTCTTGAGCCAGCTCTCTCACTTAATTTAAAGTGCCCTTTAAGGGTTGTCAAAGTTTTGTAAAATCCCTAAAAACCTCAAAAAAAGTCAAGGCGGCCTAAATTTGTACTCTTTTTGAAGAGCTTTCCATGAGGAATTCGAATGAGCCCTTCCCCAGGTCCGTAGGTCAAACCATTCCCGATGTATGGCCCGATTTATGGCGCAGACATTTGCGTTATTTTGGTTTATTATTGTTTTTGTGTTGAAAGCAGTAACCTAGTGACGTAGTGATGTAGTAATGTGGATACTGGAGTGAACTCCTAAAAGGCTTTGTAGCCGACATACGGGTTGAAGCATTCTGATATGCATGAAACGCTGCAAATTCTTTCACTTGGGTTTATTATTCAAATGGCTTGCGTTCATGATTTGAATTTCTACTAAGCTTTGGAGTGTGCGTGTTTCACAGGCGATAGAGTGATTGTTGAATTTCAGGAGGCACACAAATATGATCAAGTGATCAATCCAAATAGGTATTTTGTTTGAGAACAGATTTACGTGCTCTATGCTATCTCCTGAAATTCAATAATCGCTCTATCACCTGTGAAACATTCACTCCAAAGCTTAGTAGAAATTCAAATCATGAACGCAAGCCGATTGAATAATAAACCCCAGTGAAAGAATTTGCAGCGTTTTTAACAGTTTGTTCCTTGTTCAATAACTGATGAAAGAAGATGCAAAGTATTATAGCGAGGTTTACTATTTCTCTATTGGAATAATAGTCCAGTCATCTGGTGCCAAAAGCTTGCAAAAAATCCCAACCTTCCGCAAATTAGCTGGGTTGTTTCTACACCCCTCCAGGGGTGCTACACCTCATTTTGCGGACAAATTAACCTTGTGCTAACTTTAGGGGGGCCGAAAATCCGCGATTTTTTCGGACTTTTTTCAGTTTTTTCGCTATAAGTCGAAAACTACGCATCCTAGCGAGAAGACCACTCTATTATAAATTAAAGTAGACAAAATTTTCGACAAAATGATTTACTCACACTCAATTTTTGACCAAGCGGTCTCCGAGATACAGAGGCTCAAAGATTGGCAAATTTTCCCAAAATGGCAACCAGAAACCACTATTTTCCGCCAAGTTTATTGTTATTAACGTCGTACTTGATGATGATATTATTTTTTTTCATATGATGTGTTGTTATACTACATCTCCTCCCCCCCTTAATAGCATCGTCCCCCCCCCCTCATACCACAACCGGCAAAATCAGCCAGAAATGTAGGAATTAAGAATATACTTAACACTGATGTATCTTAAAATCTTTTTATTGACAGAAAGTTATTATTGTTGTTGAAGTTATTATTACAGTTATAAAACGTTCCAAATTCTTTCACTTTATTCAATTGGAATTTGAAAACTGTTGATGTATTTCACAGTACACAAATATGATCAACTGATCAACACAAATAGGTATTTTGGTTGAGAACAGATTTACGTGCTCCATGTGAAATAATCGCTCTATCCTTGAAACACGCACACTTCAGTAGAAATTCAAATCATGAACGCAGGAAAATTGAATAATAAACCTTAGTGAAAGAATTTGCAGCGTTTTTATTGTACCTCAATCCCACAATAAAAACATCTATAATTTATCAAGTCCTTTAGCACTCGTATTGCGTTAAAACTTCCCCAAATGCAAATTTAAACGATAGCACTCCAAAGCTTAGTAGAAATTCAAATCATGAATGCAACTCAAATGAATAAAATTTAATAATAAACCCCACTGAAAGAATTTGCAGTGTGCGTGTATCCCAGGTGAGAGAGCGATTATTGAATTTCAGGAGGCACACAAATATGATCAACTGATCAATCCAAATAGGTATTTTGGTTGAGAACAGATTTACGTGCTCTATGCATATCTCCTGAAATTCAATAATCGCTCAATCACCTGTGAAACACGCACACTACGAAGCTTAGTACAGATTCAAATCATGAACGCAAGCCAATTGAATGATAAACCCCAGTGAAAGAACACTTATTTGCCCCAGTAATAATATTGAATAATATTTACCTATATGTTATCAGCGTTTCATGCATATCAGAATGCTTCAACCCGTGTATCGGCTACAAAGCCTTTTAGGAGTTCTCTCCAGTATCCACATTCACTACATCACTAGGTTACTGATATCAAAACAAAAACAGTAATAAACCAAAATAACGCAAATGTTGGCACCATAAATCGGGCCATACATCGGGAATGGTTTGTCCTACGGACCTGGGGAGGGGCTCATTCGACTCTTCACGGAAAGTTCTTAATAAAAGAGTCCAAATTTAGGCCGCCTTGACTTTTTTTGAGGTTTGTAGGGGTTTCACAAAACTTTGACAACCCTTAAAGGGCACTTTAAATTAAGTCAGAGAGCTGGCTCAAGCTGGAAAATTTCAGCGTTTTTGCTTCAGCAGTTTGAGAGAAATCGTGCGTACAGCGTACGGCGGACGGAAGGAAGCATTTTTATTGCAGATTCGGATTCTACACCCATTGAAACGTAAACCTTGGAATTCTCAGGGGAGGGTTAGCATTTTTTTCTTCAAGAGCGATTACAATGGTTTATTATTGAAAAATAAACCAAAATGAATTTTGCCAGAGCGGGCCCGTTCCCGGGCCCCCTTGTAGCCTGGGCCCCTCTCTTCGCACGTTAAGCCACGTGATGTGTTACAATTACCTAGTAGCATTTTCAATGAGATTCTCGGATTTCATAAATTTTAAACGTAAAGCAACCAATTTATTAATTATTGAGTGGAATAAACCAAAATTATTTCCATCTTCATTTGTTTCACTTGAAATTCGTTGATCAGTTGGTTGTTTCGAGGACAATGAACAGCTGTTGTTGTCACTCCGTCACGGCCACCGTAATCAAGTCCGCATCCTTTCAAGACTCTAAAAATGTTCCCCCTAAACAAAAGTCGGAGGTGAACCTTGATGGAGGCGGCTCAAAGGTGCTGATTCACCACAGGAGGATGGCAGACACCCATTAATTACTTGATGTAGCATGAAAGAGGTTGGGCGGAGGCTTGAGTTACTAACGATGCCACCGCAGCGCCATCAGCTATGAGATTCCACAAGTCACGCCCGGAAACACGGGGAAGGAATCAATGCTTTCCTGTTGAAAAAGAACAACCCCCCCTTCCCATCTCTTCCCCGTGCCCCTCTCCCGCAGCCTCTTTTACTGAAGCTGCGTCACTTTGATTGATGTTTTTTTCGTTCGTGTGATAGTTGGATGCCCTCAAATCCTGATCGGGTCTGAGGACTCCAATAACCATAAATTTTAAATTATTCACATTTATTTGACTATTTATGATGACTATGTGCTTGTCAGCCACTGTTAAATGCTTGTGAAAATTATCCCACTAGGTCGGTAACCTCTTTCTTAACATCGATCGGATGAGTTTTCAACATGCGAAGATACCGAAAATAAATGAAAAATATCGGTAAGTAACCGTTATAATATGATCGGCTTATACAGGGTGGAAGCGGATAAGTGACGAACAATTTCTTCTGTTAACCTGCATCAAAAATGCAGTGAAACCCCGCCTGACCCAGTGTATTATCACGTTCTGTTTGTAAGTTATGATTTTTGGTTTATTGTTCAATAATAAACCATTGTAATCGCTCTTAAAAAAAAAAAAAAAGTCTAACCCCCCCTGAAAATTTCATGGTTTACGTTTCTAGGGTGTAGAATCCGAATCTGCAATAAAGAATTTGTCCGTCCGTCCGCCGTCACTCACTCGTCCGAAGGTCAAACCATTCCCGAAGCAAAAAAAATTCCTAATGGCCCAATTTTCCAAAAAATTTGCGTTAATTTTCAGGTTTATTAATTGTTTTTGTTTTGATAGCTCTAACACTAGGATCTAAATTTTTCCGGAAGGGTGCTCCTGTTTGCAAGGCTTTGTAGCCGATACAAGGGTTGAAGCATTCTGATAACCATAAAAAACGCTGCAAATTCTTTCACTGGGGTTTATCATTCAATTGGTTTTCCGGCAGAAGATTTGAGTTCTGACAGGAATCTACTTAGCTTTGGTCGGGTTGTTTTTAATACCGACGGGCGTCTGAATCGTTGAGCGATTATCAGATGACAAGGCTTCGACGGTTTTGTTGATTATTGTCATTTAAGACTTCGATTTGCACGTTTGTGTCTGTTATCTCAATAAAGTTACCTATTTGTTATTGATCTGTATGTGATCATTTTGTGTGCCTCCTAAATTTAATAACCGCTCTGGATCATTCAGTGAAACACGCACACTCCAAAGGTTATCAGGAAATTCAAACAGTGGAAGCGCTTCCAATTTTTAATTAACCCCTGGTGAAGATTCGAATTTGCATATTCGGATTTTTTCTGGTTATCAGGGAATTAGCTTTTAGAACGTTTATCGCTACCATGTAATACTTTCAGGAGTTATACCAAATTTACCACTTGATTACATTTCTTGATATTATTCTCAACCCAATTACCTTATTAACAACTAAGGTTAATATATGGGTATAAACCATGATTATACACAAGGTTTGGATTAATCAGTTATTTATAGATTGTTTGATTTATTGCTCCATTCGATTACTACGGGGGTTCAAACCACGATGTCACTTACGTATTCCTTTAATATTTTTTTTTTTATGAAATTTTTACCGCATCATTGAACAAGGATTTGATAACCCTTTAATAGGATGGGTATGGATGATTAATATGAATTTGAATTATCGCCGGATGATAACTTGGAAAACAGTATTTTTCCTTGTTTCAGCTATTTGGATCAGCCGTTCTGGGAGAAATTTTTCACGGCAGTTTTCCGGTTTTATCTTCCCTTTGAAACGTAAACCATGAAATTTTCAGGGGGTTCATTCCGTTTTTTTTTCAGATTACAATGGTTTATTATCATAATAACATCGATCGGATGAGTTTTCAAGATGCGAAGATACCGAAAATACAATGAAAAATATCGGTAAGCTTATAATAATGATCGGCTTATACAGGGTGGAAGCGGATAAGTGACGAACAATTTCTTCTGTTAACCTGCATCCAAAATGCAGTAAAACCCCGCCTGACCCAGTGTATTATCACGTTCTGTTTGTAAGTTATGATTTTTGGTTTATTATTCAATAATAAACCATTGTAATCGCTCTAAATTCTAACCCCCTCTGAAAATTTCATGGTTTACGTTTCAAAGGGTGTAGAATCCGAATCTGCAATGACAATTTGTCCGTCCGTCCGCCGTACGCACGATTTCCCCCAAACGGCTGAAGCAAAAAAGCTGAAATTTTCAGGAAAAATCCATGTCGGTCCGACGACGCCCCAATTCTTGAGCCAGCTCTCTCACTCAATTTTAAGTGCCCTTTAAGGGTTGTCAAAATTTTGTAAAATTCCTAAAAACCTCAAAAAACGTCAAGGCGGCCTAAATTTGTCCTCTTTTTGAAGAACACTCCACGAGGAATCAAATGAGCCCTCCCCAGGTCCGTAGCTCAAACCATTCCCGATGTATGGCCCAATTTATGGTGACAACATTTTGCGTTATTTTGGTTTATTATTGTTTTTGTTTTAATATCAGTAACCTAGTGATGTACTGATGTAGTAATGTGGATACTGGAGTGTACTCCTAAAAGGCTTTGTAGCCGATGCACTGGTTTCTGATAACCATTAAAAAAAAACCTGCAAATTCTTTCACTGGGGTTTATCATTCAATTGGCTTGCGTTCATGATTTGAATTTCTACTAAGCTTTGGAGTGTGCGTGTTTCACAGGATAAAACGATTATTGAATTTCAGGAGATATGCATAGAGCACGTAAATCTGTTCTCAACCAAAATACCTATTTGGATTGATCAGTTGATCATATTTGTGTGCCTCCTGAAATTCAATAACTTTTCTATCACTTGTGAAACACGCACACTACAAAGCTTAGTAGAAAATCAAATCATGAACGCAAGCCAATTGAATAATGAACCCAGTGAAAGAATTTGCAGCGTTTTTTATGGTTATCAAATGCTTCAACCCGTGTATCAAGGCTAAAAATTTTGGAGTTCACTCCAGTCATCCACATTTACATCACTACACCCACGTCACTAGGTTACTGATTCAAACAAAAACAATCATAAACCAAAATAACGCGAATGTTGGCATAAATACCATATACCGATCATAATGGTATATACCCTGGGGAGGTACTCACTCGATTCCTCGTGAAGTGTTCCTCAAAAAGAGTACAAATTTAGGCCTCAAGACGATTTTTTTGAAATTTTTAGGGATTTTACAAAACTTCCACAACCCTTAAAGGGCACTTTAAATTAATTGAGAGAGCTTCACACATTGCCTCCCAACATGAAAATATTTTTCCGCAAAAACAACCAAAAGGAACCAATGTTTTCAGCCGTTTGGGAGAAATCGTTACGGCGTACGGAGCGTTTCAGCAGATTCGCATTCTAAAATAAACCATTCAATTTTCAAGTTAAAAAATTTTTGGTTTTTTCAAGAGTATTACAATGGTTTATTATTGAATAATAAACCAAAAAATCGTCCATTTGTCCTTATGTTGAGAAAATTCGTTTACTTTTAATGTTTTATGACGAACAAAGTATCTAACCTGTTTTCAAAGTTGTGGTATCCATATTTATTGCAGCGATTCCATATCCGGAATCAGTCCATTTGAAATAGAGATTCATTCTCTCCACCAGGGCATATCATCAATATTGAGTCGAGAGATCATCATATTTTGATACACCCCTGTCCCTATATCTAACACAGAAATGATAATCCTATGGGTAATAATCTTCATTGTTTTTTACGGTTTGTTTCAGGAACTCGATAAATAAAACGGAGGTAAGTACCATGTTCATTGTTGGTCGTCCTTGTGGCACTCTTTAGAGTTCACCACCATTTTTTTTCCTTTTACGGGCATTAATTGCTTATACAGCCGTTAACATTAAAGTTTTCTCAAATATGTATATACATATGAACCACTGAATTGAACATTACGACCAACGGTCGACACTGTAAATGCGAATTTGTTTTTAAGGAATGAATTAGAAAGTAAAGTTAAGGTAAGTGACCTGAAGGGTCTTGACTACAACGGGCTTGTTAAACAACCTTACCAGTATTTTGCAGGGAATAGGTAGAGAAATAAGTAACAAATTCACAAACACGTGGTTTATTAACCAGACATTCAAACGGTACAAAAATATAGAAATAATTGGGTAAATCTGTAAATTCAAATAATACAACTTAAATTACTTTCTGAATCCAATAATACCATCCTGTATGTCAATAATAGACGAAATTAACGAAAGTTAAAAGCTTGGCTGGTTGAATTTAGAAAGAAAGTTTTGACTACAATATTCCGTGAAGGGAGAGATCCAGAAAATGAAACGTTAAGGCAATTGTACACGCCCTGAAGGGGCCTACTTTGAACAATCCTAAATTGAGCAGGGAAAAGTAAAGTTTTGACACTACCTTAGTGATGGGGGTTACTCCTGATTTAAAATAAGTGAAGTTAGTGCGCGTTTTGGCGGGCATTTGTACGGCATGCGCGACGCGCGGAAGTGTGATATTTGAATTTCTTGCCAAAAAACAAGTTTTTTGATTCCTTCACAACCAACGAAATTGAAAGGGTTCATCAAGGACCACCCTGTATATGTGTATATTGTAGTTTTGCCCAGTTTTGATTTCATTTTGTTGAGTGTTGGACACTCCGCATGTACCGTCATAGAGGAGCCTATCATGAATATCATTAGAAATAATAAACCGGATCCTGTATGGAAATCTTGGATATTTTCAATTTACTGTATTCGACTTTGAAATCCGTGTAAAACCTCCAAGTTAAGTTTATCCTTCGTCTCTTCCACTCATCCTTTCTCGCTCGCTCTCACTAAAGGTCTATAGCCCTCTTGTTCTTCCAGCTTTAAAAGCCAAACTTTTCTTGTTTGAAGGCCCTTGTTTCGCGCGGAGCTTATCTAAATCAATTTACTTTCTCCACCCCCAAGTCGAAAAAGGTTTTTTTTTTTTCGCGAGATTTTTTCCCCTCGTAGACCGGATCCTTCTACACGTTGAATGTACGTTGGGCGGTCGGGGGTTGAATTTTTCTTCGCAAAAGGTTTGAAGGCCCTTGTTTCGCGCGGAGAAAAACTAATTTAGTTCCTTCTCTCTACCCCTGTGCCAACGATGCCCGGAATTGAGAGGATTTTTACGCCCAAAGAGTAAAAGAATCAGGTAAACTTGGGCCGCGGGGCCGGGATATTACATCTTTCCGCTAAAGTGCGTCATAATTCAAATTCCTTTGTGATTCCCCTTCTTCTTCCTTTTCTCGGAGAGCATGAAACGCCTCGAGGTAAGTGACGTTATGAAATCTCAGTAAACTGGGGGGCTGTACTGATTTTAGCATAAATATTTGGGGAATGATCGAGTTCCCCACTTCTGCGGAAAACAAATCCAGCAAATATATTGGTAAATAATGCCCAATTTTTATATAAACATACTAATGCACATAACTATTAATTATAATTAAAATTATAATCATAAAAGTTATGAAATTTCTGATTCTTATTGCACATAAGAAGTTTGTTAAACAAAAATTTGTAACAAAAAAAGATAAAAATACTGAAGATACAACGATTTGTCAATATTTCCCCCTCTACTCATACCCATTCGTAGTTTAATTTAATACCACTGGTTTACAGAAAAATGAGCTTTGAGGTGCCGTATTCTTTCAATCCGTTCTAGGAGTTTTGAGGATGCTGAAAGCGATTCCTTTTTTTATTGATTAGAATAAGGCCTTTTTTGGGCAGTTTTTTGACTCTTTTCTTCACTTACCTAAAGATCGCGAGTTCAACGGATGTTATCGTCGTTTTCGGCTTCTCCAGGTCCCATTTTCGTGGAACGCATTTAAATTGGACCTTCTGTTCGGTCACATATTTATGATTGATGCCTGCGTCTTCTTTTTATCATGCAGTTTATTGTAAATGATGTCACCAACCCAGAAACATTTTCTTTAATCAACTTCATGAGAACTTCTGCCCTTGGAAAACACACTTCGTTTCGTCCTTGGTGCACCCGTATATTTTATTCGCTTATCAATTGGCGCTTGTCCTTCTATGAACAGCGCGAAGCTGCCACGAACCGTGAAATTTCCCTCGTTAATTTGTACTGAGTTTGGCAGCGATCTCCGAGCTCGAACTCTTTCAAATGATCTGGAAAAATCTTGTAGGATATAGATTGCAGATTCCAAATGTATCCTTAATGTTAGTCTAAAACCTAAATGTTAGTGAAAATCATGCAATGAGTTTTAGTTTTGCCTGCAGCTCCTCTCTCCCTTTTTTATTTTTTATTTCATTTTTCACTAATTAACTCAATTAATGACAACAACAAATAATGAAAAATTTTTAATCATGACTAGTTTTTATATAAAGAAGGATGAGGGAGCAACTAAAAAACTTCAATTGCCCATACTACAAGTAATGAAACAAAGTGAAGGGATGTGTGGTAGTACCAACATGTCTAAGCCGGAATTTTGCATGTATTGATGACATAATAAGACTGATGAAGTCCTCAGTGAAGGACGAAACGTATCCGCAAAAAAAGACTCATGCTCCAAAATAAGGTAGTCTAAAACCTATTCACAGCAACGAAAAACCTCGAAAAAACTGGATTAAATTGAGCAAAACTCACATTTTAACAGTTTTCCCCTCACATTATTAACACTATTCGCTTACAAAAGACCTGGAAAAAAATCTGGGTGACATTTTAAAACCGTAGACTTTCCTGGCCATCCTTAACCATCAGGTCTCTTGTTCTTGCCTATTCCTTGCCTCACTATGATTACCAAAGACCGAAACTTGGGGAACCACAACGTTTTTACATTTCGCCTACCAAAAATCAGGAATTTGACTCCCTGTACACAGGATTTTCTCCCAGCGGCTATCCCAAGAAGAAAATCATTTTTAGTTGCCAATCTTTGAAAAATTGTTGCTCCTCTTAGGTTTTATTTTCGAGAGTCTTGGTTTCATTCTGTTCTGAAAAGTCCACGGTTTTGAAACGTTAAGTTTTTTCCCAGGAATTTTAAGAGCGAACGTATTCTGCGAGAAAAGAATACGTAAAAAATGGTGGAAATATGTTTTTTGTTCATTAATGTTCAGTTTATGATGATTTAAAAAGGTTTTAGGCTGAAAACAGCATTATTGGAAATCTGCAATGGATTTCCTATACGATGAGTGTCTTTTGAAGAAGTTGGAGTGAAGTCGGTGATTATTGCAAAATTCTGTGTAACGAATGACACAATAAATAAATAAAACTACCCCAAAAAGGCCTTATTCGAACCAACATGAAAAAAAAACAGCTATAATTATTATCTTCAGCACCCTCAAAAATCCATAGATTAGATAAAACGAAGGACATCCGTAATAATGATATCACTGTGTTGAAATTGATAAGAGAGACTTTATTTTCTAATCGATCAACGTTGATATTATCGAGCTCTTATAAGGCGCCTTGGCTACAACTATAAGGTGTGGAGGAGCTGGAATTAGATCATCTACCTTGGATTACGGATAGTTGATATAGAAAAGAGGGAAATAATGCAGCTTGCGTAATAGTTTGTAGCGTTTTAGATTTGAATGGCATATTACAGCAACGCGCCATTATTTGGGAGTCGGTATAGCTTATATAGCGCGCTAAGCTGTAACTATTTCGTACATGTCAGGTACACATCTAAATATGTTTTTTGAAGAAGTTGGAGTGAAGTCGGTGATTATTGCAAAATTCTGTGTAATGAATGGCATAACAAACAAAAAAACTACCCCAAACAGACCTTATTCGAACCAACATGGAAAAATGGCTATAATTTTTGGCTTCAGTGCCCTCAAAAATTCACAGAGTAGATGAAACGAAGCATATCCGTAATAATGCTATCACTGTGTTGATATTAATAAGAGGTTTATTTTCTAATCGATCAACGTTGCTGATATACCTCTTTTAAGGTATCTTGAATACAACTATAAGGTGTGGAGGCGCTGGAATTAGATCATATACCGTAGATTACGTATCGTTGATATAGAAAGAAGGGAAATAATACAGCTTGCGAAATAACTTGTAGTGTTTTAGATTAGAATGGCACATTATAGCAATGCGCCCTAGTTTGAGAGTAGTTATGGGTTTGTATAATACACTGAGCTGTAACTATTTACGACGTACATGGCGGAGTATCACATTGTTAACTGGAACACACTTCACTATAACTTGCACAGCGCAGTCAAGTCCAATGCGAGGCGTTTTTCGTGCTTCTGGGCGTATTTTATGATGATTTCGTTCACTGTTTCGTTGAATGTCATCATTTCGCATATACCAGGGCCCCCTGGTGTTGGTGCCCACCAACTATGCTTTTCAGAATTTTGTTCTGACAAGTTTGTATTTGCTTTACGTTAGTCTTTTTGGCACAGCCCCACAGTTGAATCCCGTATGTCCAAATAGGGCGTAAAATCTGTATACAGATAAGCAGTTTATTGTGAAGTGAAAGATGCGAATCCGCTCTCAGCAGCCAATACATTTTCCTGTATTTAATCTTCAGTTCCTCCTTTTTCCTCGAAGATGTGACGATTCCACACCATGAATCGAGAGTCATACTCAGATATTTCTCAGTGTCAGAGTGTGGGACTTTGTTCGAGTTTATCACAAGTACTGGGGCTGTGATTTTTCGGTTGGTGAAGTTAATGTGAACTGTCTTGGATTCGTTCAGCTTCATTCTCCATTCCTTGGTCCAGTTTGTAACCTTGGTGGCGGCCTCTTGTAGTTTTTGGATTGCGTCTTCTACTTCTTGTCCAGTAGAGAGTTTGGCTGTGTCATCCGCGAATGTGGCTATCATTGTATCATCCTGCTGGGGTAAATTCCGAGTGTACATCAGGTACATGCTGGCCCTAGGACGCTTCCCTGCGGAACACCTGCTGTAATAGGCCTTAGACTGGAGTATTGGCCGTCCTGCTTCACCCTGAAGTGCATATTCTCAAGATAGGACGTCAGGAGTAAGTAGAACTATCTTGGAAGATCCCTGTTAATTTTGAAACGAAGTCCGGGGTGCCAAACTTAGTCAAATGCTTGAGCCAGCAGTTTTGAAGAAGTTGGAGTGATGTCGGTGATTATTGCAAAATTCTGTGTAATGAATGGCACGACAAACAAAAAAATTACCCCAAAACAGGCCTTATTCGAACCAATATGGAAAAATGGCTATTATTTTTGGATTCAGTGCCCTCAAAAATCCACAGAGTAGATAAAACGAAGTTCAACCGTAATGATGCTATCACTGTGTTGAAATTGATAAGAGGTTTATTTTCTAATCGATCAAAGTTGCTGATATTCCTCTTTTGAGGCATCTTGAATATAATTATAAGGTGTGGAGGCGCTGGAATTAGATCATATACCGTGGATTACGGATAGTTGATATAGCAAAAAGGGAAATAATACAGCTTGCATAATAATTTGTAGCGTTTTAGATTAGAATGGCACATTATAGCAATGCGCCATAGTTTGAGAGTAGATGTGGGTTTTTATAATGCACTAAGCTGTAACTATTTCCGACGTACATGCAGGAACACATCTAAATACGGTTTACTGCAACGGGAAATGGAGGAGGCATGAATACTCTCGATAGGTTTTTTCACCCATATCCTCGTAAATATTCCAAGGAAGGGAAGCATCAGAGACCTTTATACGGTCTTTTCAAGTTTTGATGTCAGAGCGTTAGCAGGGCCAGCCGCTCGTCATAAAGTTGATCACGAGGTGCATTTATCCTTTAGATACATTTCTCCTCGGATCCGAACAATAAAAATCGCATATTCGCGCATTTGAGGCCGCCGATGTGGCGGGCATCGGTTCAACGTACGTGAGAGGGCCGTAGATGCGCCGCTAACTGCAGCGCCCATCACGATCTACTTACTGGCCGCATCAGGCGACGTTAATGGGAATTCAATGGATATCGTCGCGGGGTCACACTGTCACATTGGCGGCAGTCAGAGACCGAGGTCACCGCTGTACCAAGCTGTGCAAATACAACATCTCCCCTCAGGATGTAACAACAAAATATAGCACCCTCCCATTCTCCGTATTTACTTAAAAGACTATGAACTGCATAGTATACTCTAAGTTAGAGAGATGTATCGGACTCTACGTCTCAGAGTACGTGACGAGCAAGTTTCTAATGGAAATGATATTTATCACAGAACTGGTTCGTTATTTCAAAGTTGGTAGGTAACATTCCCTAAAGTAAACCT
The DNA here is from genome assembly GCA_031894815.1 of Creontiades dilutus. Taxonomy (NCBI): domain Eukaryota; kingdom Metazoa; phylum Arthropoda; class Insecta; order Hemiptera; family Miridae; genus Creontiades; species Creontiades dilutus. The sequence continues at coordinate 119,874 of JAVIWC010000996.1, read as the reverse complement.
CCCATTTATCACAAATGTTTCGGACCTTAGATTAAATGTTTAATAATATGGTAAGATCGAGTTCGTAACACTCTCAAAACCAACACAAATGGAAACCTTCCCACTGGAAACCAACCATGCCCTTGTAACACGAATCCCGATTTTCAGTATAAACAATTTGGACTGTATGTATTTAATCAAAATTCTTTAAATTTTAATCAAAATTTAATAATAAATAGTGAGAAGGTAAGTCCTTGAAGAAAACCTTCCTTATCTTCCTAATGTCACAAGTTCCTATATTTTGTACACAAACTATGAGCTAGATTGAATATTCTTTAATCTTCGCTACAGAGTTGTTTCAAACTTCAAGAAATCCCTACCGGTGAATATCAACAATGCTCTTCGAACACGGATCCTAATTTTCGATGCGGACATTTTTGACTCGATTGTATTTTCCTAGTTCCTTAATACAGAGCTGTTTTGGATTCTAAAGATTTTATCGATCCAGTACCCTGACAGACTGTGAACGATGTTGTACTTCCAAACCTCACAATGACACGAGCATAACATTTCCGAGTAATCTTGGATGCTAAATTGATTGAGATGGGTCACATACCAGCCCAAGCTCATCTGACTTAGAGGTGGGTTCAAACAAAGAAAAACCCAGGTGGCCTTCACTAAACTACAAAGATTTAAGTTCTGAGTTTCAAAAAACAAACTAATTCTTTATTAGTTAACTAGTTTAATGGCCCTGCTACGCAGGTTAAAAAGAAATAGGTGAATAACACAATGAGGGAGTATAATAACAATATGCAAAGTCAAAAAATCGTATATCCCAAATCCCCGAGGAGTCGCTTGCCCTGGGAGACGCTTCCCCCCGCTGGGGCCCTCCTTCTTTCACTGGCGGGGTCGGGGGGAGCAGGTCGGTTGCCCTGGGAGACGGGGGCGAGAATTCTACCCGCCCAGCGTTACCACCCCCTGAAACGTCGATATACTCTGATAAGCTCGTCTTTATATAGTGTGATTGTATCTCTATTCGCGTAAAAGTAAACTTGTACCCAGGGCCACTTTTTCTTCAAATCGTAATTTTAGTATCAAAGTACTCTTATTTCGTGCTAGTTTTAAATTTTATCGTTGAAGCAACTCTTTAATAACAATTCCCATTTGCTCAACTATTTATCAAGTCACCATTTTTGGTACAACAGCATGTTCTTGAAGAATTGGGAAAGTGGCCCTGGGTACAACACTCCGTTGTACTCAGGTCCAGAGGGTGCTGAACCCAGGGCCACCACAGTTGATCACTAACTTTAGAAGAAAATACGCCAATAACTCGAATAGCCGCTTTAGTTATACCTTAAAATAACATATTTAATGTCACATTGATTTTTATACAAGATCTGATACTCCTAAAAATAACTTCGCAGGTCCTACATCGGAAACACATACTTGAAACACAGCCTGACTTAAGGTTGAATAGATTTTGATTAGGTATGGTTCCAAAATTGTATTAATCACAGCTTAGACTAGAAATGACTAGAAAAGCTAAATCATACTACAAAGGCATTATAATTTGAAATTATGGGAAATTCTGAAATTAATGTTCCATGAAACTAGTTCAAAATCAGATAAAATCACAGCTTGACTTGGGAACGACAAGAATAGGACTAGAAAGAAATTTTAGAGAGCTAAAAAGTTCGGTGGTAACGTTAAACCGGACAGACTCTACCGTAGCTAATATGAATTTTTTTTTATTTTTAAATAGAGGTTGGTGAAAAATCCATTACTGGACTGACAGTGAGGAGGGTATATCAAGAGGTGTGTCCCGCTCACTCCATCGTGGCATACCGACTAAAAAACACCGTTCCTCTCGTCTTTTAGGACTGTCCCGGGACTGCTTTTTGGCATTAGGACAGTCCCTACTTCGGGACAGTCTCGTTTTTAACCTCGTGAGGGTTCCTCCTGGTCTTCACTACTTCTACCCTGGCTCATTCCCAGCTTCTGTTCACTTCCTTCTCTTTGAACACCATTCTGAAATACGTGCAGACTGTACTCCTGTTCTCCGCAGATTGTATCATCTTTTCTATTACTGTTTCTGGGCTAAAATCACCTATTACTCCAACCAATTCCTGCCTTAGCTGATGCCATTTTGGGCATATAAAGAATGTGTGCTCTACATCATCGTCCCCCATCCGGCAGTACACACACCTTGCCTCGGAAGTCTTCCCTATTTTCTTGTAGCTAATATGATAACTCTAACTAACTCTTCATAACTTCTACGGCTTATAATTTTCAATAATGAACTTTAGCAGTCAACTAGAATGTAGCGATAAATTCTTGGAATGGAAGCAAAAAAACGTGGAAATACACCTATAGTAAGAAAGAGTGAAAATCAAAATACAAACATACTAACTTAATGAAATCTGAGATTTGTCAACAAGGTGTATCGAAATAACGTAAATCAAATTACATTTCTCGTAATGTAATATATATTATATCAAATAAACTTCATTTGGTTATCCTTAGAAAAACTGGATCTGGTAGAACCTTAAAAATCTGCTCGTTCTTAATTTGATAAACATCTTCCTGTTGAAGCCAAATGAAAAAATCTTTCTTTTTTCCAGTAAACTTTACGGTTGATTGCCAGAGGGCAGTGGTTTTTTTATACCCATAGAACTTCGTGGCATCTGAAAAAGATTGATTTACTTATAGTAATAACAAAATTGACTAAGTTGGTTTAATTTTATACTTCTAATCTTATTTTGAACAATATTGTTTCAGACATCGTACCCAGGGCCGGCACCTGTTGTTGTACCAAGGGCCGGCCCTGGGTACAAAGATGTATCGAAAATTAAAAAGTAGCATATCTCCTATAATTCCTGATTAAATCCCATGAATTGAATCAGAATTTATTAAAGAGATGTTAAACATAGATTAGTACCATAGAAACATGAGTAGTTTTACTTACCTTGTTCACTTCCAGCTCAAAAACACTTGCACTTTTTACAGTGGAGTTCAAGAACACCACACAAAAACTCTAGACAGCTCTCACGGGCTTATCACTTTTATCATGCACACTTGATATGGAATTTTTACGTGTGCCTGGAAAAGGCTATGCAGCATGATAGATACAAGACTGTCATGATTTTCTCTTCTGCTCCAACTTTGATTGACCCTGGGTACACCAGGCCCTGGGTACACCTGGTTACCCTAAATTGAAAGTAATAGCGGAATAGTATTTGTGACCCACAAATACTTCTGTAATCAGTAATCGATCTGCGCAATAAATAACTAATACTTCAAAAGTTGATGCCTATCTCTGATCTATAGCGAATTCTGTAAATCCATGATTCAGTAAGCGGTTGAGGTACATTGCAACTTGAAGATGTGTTTCCTATTTATTTAGCTGTGTTTCCTATTAATTTCGGTTGTTCCTCCTTTTATAATCTTCAAAATCAACCCCTCTTGGAAGGTAGCTAATATTTCTAATGCAGGGTTGACCTATTGTGCATCAAAGATGTAATTCTCGACAGGCTTTTATATCCCTGACGACGTAATCTCCCTGAGGAGCGCGGGCGGAGGGCTGCGAAATGATGCCGCCGGGAAGGTGGGGATTGCGAAGACAGTGAAGCATGGCGGAGGGTCCTGTCCCATGCATCACCCCGCAGTCACTCCATCTTCCTCCGCAGAGTGATTAACAGCAGATCTCCTCCTTACGGTTTAAATCGTCTGAGCAGACGTCCTTGGAAAGCCCCACGAGCTCTCTGCCCCATCTCTCGCCCTAATAGGCTTGGAGATATCGGGTTTGGGAGTCCAGATTGCACTTCTTGCCGCTAATGTTACGTATGTAACATACATGTACCTGAAAAACAATTGCTCTATTAACCGATAACGTCTCTTTGCCTAGTTGTCAGTGGTAGCCCAAAAATAATGATAACAGGTCTATTGACAACAAAACTGCATCTTAATCAAAATAGATTGAAAATTAAAAATAGCAAATATCATTAATGAGTGAGACCAGATGAATGACGCTGAATGAAAACACTCACCCTTTTATGCGCAAGTCTTCGAGGTTGGAGGCCTCCAGAATGGCAGCTCAAGAAAAACGCTGCAAATTCTTTCACTGGGGTTTATTATTCAACTGGCTTGCGTTCATGATTTGAATTTCTACTAAGCTTTGGAGTGTGCGTGTTTTACAGGTGATAGAGCGATTATTGAATTTCAGGAGGCACACAAATATGATCAACTGATCAATCCAAATAGGTAGGTATTTTGGTGGAGAACAGATTTACGTGCTCTATACATATCTCCTGAAATTCAATAATCGCAATCTATCACCTGTGAAACACCCACACTCCAAAGCTTAGTAGAAATTCAAATCATGAACGCAAGCCAGTTGAATAATAAACCAGAGTGAAAGAATTTGCAGAGTTTCCCTGAAAATTTCAGATTTTCTGATTTTTCCTGAAAATTATTAGAATGCTTCAACCCGTGTATCGGCTACAAAGCCTTTTAGGAGTTCACTCCAGGATCCACATTCACTACAACTCGACGGTATCGGCCGGACATCACTAGGTTATAAACAAACAATAATAAACCAAAAAACGCAAATGTTGGCACCATAAATCGGGCCATACACCGGGAATGGTTTGACCTACGGACGTGGAGAGGATCTCATTCGATTCCTCATGGTATGTTCTTCAAAAAGAGTACAAATTTAGGCCGTTTCGACTTGTTTTGAGGTTTTTAGGGATTTTACAAAACTTTGACAGGCCTTAAAGGGCACTTTAAATTGAGTGAGAGAGCGGCTCAAGAATTGGGGCGTCGTCGAACCAAGATCGATTTTTCCTGAAAATTTCACTTGCTCCACCCGTTAATGAGAAATCGTGCGCACGGCGGACGGATGGAAAATTTTTTATTGCAGATTCGGATTCTTACACCCTTTGAAACGTAAACCATGAAATTTTCAGGGGGGGTTAGAATTTGTTTTCCCAGAGCGATTACAATGGTTTATTATTGAATAATAAACCAAAATGGATCTCACAAGTGGAGGAGGGAAACCAGAAGTTCCAATTTCTACACAAAAAATTCCCTCATCTCTTGCAGCAGGGAAGTTACACAACGAAACACAAGGAGCCAGATGAATGAGTCAAACTGAGGGGAAAGCCCTTCTCAATGGTGCCTCAGCTAACCAAAATTGAGTTAGAATTTGGTGCACTAGTTTTTGTTTACTATAGATGCGAAAAAAAGTAGCGAATCAATTCCAACTGTGATCACACTTTCAAGGGACGTTTGAAAACCTGACAAATGCCTCTTGGGGACAGCCAGATGAATGACAAATTGACTTCTACATTTAAATTTTGATCAAGATGGCTTAGGGCTATTTTGCTGAGCCAAACGGGGTTCAATTAACAAAAATGAAATCTGTTTGGGACAACTAAAAATAAATTTGTATCTATGATTAGAACACCTCGAAACGGCTTGGGACAAGAAAAGGCAAAATTTCGTGGAATTGCCCAACTATACATAATCTATCGCCTATGTTCGTAGTTGTGATAACCTACTTCAATTAACCTGCTAAAAACTAGACGTTTGTAAGCATTTCTGGAGTACCTGCAATCTTATGGAAGGGGGAAGTGAATGATTTAATATTTGAAGCAGGGATAGGGGACTTATCGATTCCCGGGTTGTATAAATTTTGGACACTGGTTTATGAGGGAGAGATCTCTTACGTTGATACATCAGCCAGTTTTTGATACGAAATTTTGGAAAATGATAGATTTTTGCGTCTTTACAGGTGAGCTGACAGGGTTATTTTTTTTGAGAGACCGTTCGGTTCAACGAAAAAATATACAAAAATTCGATGCAAAACTATAATTTTTTTTTATGGAAGAGGGCGGGTTTTGTGCGCAGGGTGGAGTCATCCGACTCATATACTCTGTATCGTGAACTGGATCCTGCAGTGAAGTGCGCCAGCTTGCTCAGGGATTCTGTGCACTCAATGAGTACCTTGAGATGGATGTTCAGGTTGCGCACTGAGGTCCTATATTTGAATATGAAGCCATACCGAGAGGCACACCTGCCTTCTGAGCGCTGTTCCATGTGCAATCTTGGGGAGCTTGAGTCGACGTTCCATTTCTTGTGGAGGTGTCCAATATTGGCAGAATTTAGAAGAACTGCACTTGGCAAGGGAAGTTTATCGCGTGATGAGGCTGTAGATCTCCTTAATGACCCACGCCAATGGAGTAAATTGGCAAAATTTTGTATTTTGGCTTGGCCATACCGCAGAATGCTTATCACTGAATTTAATTACTGAGAAGTTATCCTTTATTTTATACAATTACATTACCTCGTAATTTTCATTTTCTAGCTAGTTATTAGGTTCCGTTCTTCCGGCAGACGGTTCAATAAGAACCATGCTGTATTGTTTATTTTGAGATTTTATTGTCACTATGAAATATGCATTTTTTTTGTAATAAACCGTTTTTCTTCTTCTTCTTCTTCTATAATTTTTTTTAAAAGCTGGTTATGGGCAAAAAACGTCAATTTCACGGGATTTTAACGTCATTTTTTTTTTCTCAAAAAATTTCAAAAGCGAATCCGTCGTGAATGAAGTCCCCTTCATTTTGGGGACTTTTTGTCCGCTGATGGTGTCAAGGTGGAGTTTTCTTGAAACAACTAGAAGAGTCGGTGGAGAGGTATGCCTGCAGCATCTCCCATCTCTCATCATAAAGGAACGATAACAGAATTTTTAGTTTATATTATGTTAGGTAGTCGTTGTACACTCATTCCAGGATTCCGGCCCAACGTGGAGGCATTTTCCGGAGCAATATCTTCGTTTATGAGCAAACTTCTACATTTAATGAAAAATATTCCGGGGCTCGAAGGAAGATAGAGGTAAAGGTAGGAGGAGTAAAAAAAACTGAAAAATAAAAAAGAGAAAGTTAAAAATAAAATTTAGTGTTTGAATTAAAGGGGTAGATTTTAATAACGAACCCAAATACAGGTGGGGCGGGTGAAGGAATTACAAAACCACAAGAAGATGATGGCACGAGAGAGCGGGCGAAGAAAGTTATTAAATTTCGTTGGGTTTTCTCTGGGAGCCTTCGTACTCGAGGGTGGTACAGGTGAAAAGTTGGATCGGATAACGAAAATGATTGGGACGGGGAGGAGCGGAAGGAATATGAGAGGATTCCTGACACAAATGAACGATTATTAACAGAAATACCGGCGGAGATGCCGAGTGCGAGGAAATAAAGAATGCCGGTACCGGGAATTCTTTCCGGAGACTGGAAAACTGATTTTGAAACCCGAAACGGGATTTTTCCACCGTTTTTTAAAAATGAACTCGAGTTGGCAAAACGAGTCAAGTAACACTTCCAACTCATTTACATGCAAAGGATCAGCGGAATGCCAAACCCTTATATAGGGTGGCTCTTAATGAACGAACTACCATTTCTATTTCCCTTGATTGTGGGGAAATAAAAAAACTTGTCGAAGTAACTCCCCTTATTTATTTGCAAAGAATTTAACCATTGCATTTTTGCGCATCGCAATAACCAAATCTCTATCACGATAAACAATAACGCTAAGAAGAAAGCTTAGTAACGAAGATGAAAATTTGTGTTGAATCAAACAGGAGAGATGTAATTGTCTCATTTCTGACTTTTTGGAGGTTCCAACGACCCATGTAATTAAGTACATCAACCAAAATATGAAACTATAAGGAAACATAAATCTCGAAAACACGTTTTCTTCCTAATCTCTCCTCTTCTGAAATTCTTGATCTCCCCATTCTGCTTACCCTGTTAAAACATAAGTTGCGCAGTCACTGAACAAGTAAACACTATAATAATAAGCTGAATGCTGATTATATACTATAAATACGTTGGTGGGGTTTATTACTCAATTGGCTTGCGTTCGATTTGGAAATCTGATAGAGCGAAATGAGGAGATGGATAGAGCACGTTTTGGATCGATCAGTTAATATTTGTGTGCCTCTTCTCCAATCGTTTGAATTTGAAATACGAGTGATATGACAGGCTTGATATTATAGGTTTTCATTGTAGGCTTGAAGCTCTCCAATCAGCCTGAATTTCTACTGCTTTAGTGAGCAACAAGAGGAGCACGTTGTGCTGTATTTGGAAATCAGTTTGTATCATATTTGTGCATTTGCCCGACTTGGTGAATACAGAAGAAATGTTTTCTCCACATCCTGTCTTAACCGAGTTCTCAATATCCGGAACAGTTGGGATAAGGTGGCCAAGTTTAAATTGAAGTTGGAGTAATCACTATAATAATAATAATGCTTTTGTAAAATGTTTTACATGTAACTCGACTTTATAGAGGTTCCAACGAAATGTTAATTTTGAAAACACGTAATCTTCCTCTTCATATAATTTTATCGCCGAATCCCAAGCAAACGTGCTACATTGCGCATCACAACAAGTATACTATAATTTCTATTTTTTTTTAATTTTTGTACAATGAAGCTTTTCTATTGGTGAGAGTTTGTGGGTTGATTTGGAAGCGAGCGATTCGAGTGATACCCTGAGCTGTCTAGTAATGAGGGTGGCTGAGCATGAGCGTAATTTTAATTTGAATCGGGTCAATAATACTGAGAGATTTGTCCTATATCGAAATCTCCAAAGATCAGTAGTTTGTGCAGATATGACAGGACGGGGAGGCTCTGATATGGATTTGAGCATTATACGCTGGGTTTTTAAGCTTAGAGGGGAACTCCTCAGCCTGAATGGTGCTCCTATGAGCAACAAGAGGAGCCCGTTGTGCTCCATGTGTGATTTGCGGGAAAGGGAGGATTTGTATAATTTTTTGGGCATTTGCCCGACACTTGGTGAATACAGGAGAAATGTTTTCTCCAAATCCTGTCTTAACCGAGAAGAGATTCTCAATATCCTGAATAGTAGCGGAGAGTGGGATAAGGTGGCCAAATACTGCAAATGAAGTTGGAGTTATCGGAAATTTCTGATTACAGAGTTTAATTTTGATTAAAGCTAACTTTGTCCTATATAATTATTTACCTGAAATGTTTTACATGTTTGTTTGAAACTTAAACTTTAATTCCATTTATTTATTTTTAATGACTCCCTAATATAATTTTATCGACGAATCCCGAGCAGACGTGCTACATTGCTCTATAGTTCATAAGAAGTGTATTTTATTTTTATTCATTTTTGTACAATAAAGCTTTCTTCTTCTTCATCTTCTAATTATAAGCTTGGTAAAAGAAGGTAATTAGGTACTTAAGTTTAAAATTGTTGTGGCACTCTGACATTGTCGTCTTTTGGTAATTTGGAATGTCCACGACAATGCTAAAAACTAAAAGCCACGACAGTGTTATTTTCAACTTCAAGATCACATTGTGACAGAAGTACTCATGTCTCAGGGTTCCTCCAATGCTCATTAATTACAGCCTTTAACGAAGTTGTGAAAACATGCATCGGATGGAATCTTGGTCATTAAAATGATAGCACTAGATACAACAACGACAATGTCAACAATAAACCCACGCACCTGAAATATCATCTGATGCGCTTGCGGGCGGGATAGGCTGGGATGCCACTCTTCGTGACGAACATCAACTTCCAAAATATTCCGAATCCCCCTTCCGCTGAATGGGGATCTATTTTAGCCACTACAATGTTAAGAAAAGTGGTAGACAGCTTTTCGTTGATTATAATTGCTGACATGATTTTACAGGAGCATTGCAAAACCTGTTTTGAAGGCGTGATTTCCTCAACTTGAATGAGGAAAAAAATTGTGATCATAGACAATTTTTTGATGCATGAAAATCAACTGCTGAGTCGAGTATTTAACTTTTATACCAACCACGACAATGTGAACAGGTAGGGTAATTACCTATTTACGGTTCTTTAAAAAATAATTGGACTTACTGTTGTCAAAGGCTATTGAACAACCCATCAAAACCTTTAATTAGGGAAAAAATCAAGAGCGTAAGCCTAACGAGTGAAATTTCACAGGTGGTAGACTCAAAATTGCCCCAAGTTTAGGGATCACTCATCTCTTTCCAGCGGTCAAATTTGAATTTTTAGTGCAATTTGAAGGAATTAAGGCAATTTTGGTACAGTAAGGTCGAAAACTCGGAAAACATTTTTGTTGTGAAAAACGCGGCAAATTCTTTCACTGAGGTTTATTATTCAATGATTCATGATCTGAATTTCTACTAAACTTTGGAGTATGAGTGTTTCACAGGTGATAGAGCGATTATTTAATTTCAGGAGATATGCATAGAGCACTTGAATCGGTTCTCAACCGAAATACCTATTTGGATTGATCAGTTGATCATATTTGTGTGCCTCCTGAAATTCAATAATCGCTCTATCACCTGTGAAACACGCACACTCCAAAGCTTAGTAGAAATTCAAATCATGAATCATTGAATAATAAACCCCAGTGAAAGAATTTGCAGCGTTTTTTTTTCAAGAGCGATTACAATGGAAAAATATTCTATTTGAAAATTTTAAATTTCGTAAGACGGAGCATGCATATCAGAATGCTTCAACCCGTGTATTGGCTATAAACCCTTTTAGAAGTTCACTCCAGTATCCACATTCACTAAATCACTAGGTAACTGCGATCAAAACAAAAAAAAAACGCTGTTGTTTTTGTCTTGATCGCAGTAACCTAGTGATGTAGTGAATGTGTATGCAAATGTTGGCACCATAAATCGGCCCATACATCGGGAATGGTTTGACCCACGGACCTGGGGAGGGGCTCATTCGATTCATCGTGGAAAGTTCTTCAAAAAAAGTCCAAAATTAGGCCGCCTTGACTTTTTTTGGGGTTTTTAGGGATTTTACAAAACTTTGACAACCCTTAAAGGGCACTTTAAATTAAGTGAGATAGCTAGCTAAAGAATTGGGGCATTGTCGGACCAATATTGATTTTTTCTGAAAATTTACACCTTTGAAACGTAAACCATGAAATTTTCAGGTGGGGATAAATTTTTTTTCAAGAGCGATTACAATGGTTTATTATTGAATAATAAACCAAAAGTGGCATTTCTAGAGGATTATGAAAAAAGTGGTGTGAGTTTTGGTCGGAAATGAGTTCAAGAATACAAGGGAGAGACGTGCTACTACATTAGACGTAGTACACGTTTTAGCAGATTGTACAATGTAGGAATATATTGTATTTACAGGATTCTTAGCACATATCAAGGATGGAAAATCAAACATTAACGTCCAACATATGATTGCCTTATATAGTGAATGGTTCCAATATAAAATACATTTGGAGATGATGATTGCTATAATACTGTTCTGGTGTATATTCATGTAATTTATTTACATGGGAGAAATATGGACTATCAGGCCAAACTGAAGAACAGATAAATGTACAAATTACGTGTGAATAGCTTCTACAGTCTGAACTCCCAAGTTATGGTAGAAAGTTATGGTCTTCATTGGGGTGTTTAATTCTGAAAAACCAACCTCACCACAATTAACGGAGTTAGAGCAATTTTCCTTCCGAAGGTGGATGTAACCCGCAAGGTCCATTAATAAGAGGCTTGCTATCACAAATTGAGTTGTAAATAAGGTGACCCCTTAACCATGAAAGATAAATGTTTCGTAGGTGGGGTCCGGGGGCTTAGACCGGGTGTAATTTAATTGTGAAATAGTTGGAGAAAGGAGGCTTGGCAGGGCCGACCGGCGGACAACGGGGTCTTGCCGGTATATTGAGGGAGATATATAACTATTAGAGGCTCCCAGATAGCCGCCGTAGATCGTAGGGCAAAGTTGTAACTTGTGAGGGAGTACCTATGCTCTCTGGAAAGCTCTCCTTTTCAGGAAGGAAACGCCATTATAGCACCAGCTCCAGTCGGTTCCGGTTGGGAGTTCCGCGGTGTCCGGAACCCGCCGCCACCTCCCTGGGCCAGTTAGTCGCTCTGGTGGTGGACTGCTCTTCCTCCGTCTTCGCCTTATCTACTACGAACTTCAAGTTTAGAACTTTCAAGTTTAGGGAAATGTACACGTAGTAACTCCCTAGAAATGATTTGTTGTAAGTGAGAAGCACCATTAATACTGACACAAGAACATTTTCGGTTGGATTGACGTGAGTATTAGGTAATTAGAGAAGGAAGAATTTCTTACTCTATCCAATATCCTACCTTGCAAATACAATTCACTGGAAAGCCAAATAATGAATACTACACCATGAATCCTATAAAAACTAGGATTTCGCAAAGAATCGTCTTTGGGGAGTCAACGAGACATTTTTGACCCGAAGAGAGTACCTCCCATTCTATGCTGTCCATCGCTTCCCCTTCGAAAGCTAAGCTATCTTGGTAAAACAGTGCGAGTTCCTACTCATCCCTAACCACATTTAGGCTTCCTCAATCGTGTTTTTCCAACGTTTAACAAATAACCAAAGTTATTGACCACCGAACATACAAGGCCATGCTGGTACAGGCGCTCGTGGGATTGTGAAACAAAGAAACTGCGGTCCCGCGGAAAGGAACCTAGAATAACGAAACTACGAACCAAACGCGCTAAATATCGCCTAAGGTAAAGTCACTCGGTTAATCATAGTCAATAATGAGCAAAGACCAAATTAGAATAACGAAATTCGTCGCTTCAATCACACACAAAATGCGAAAACCTATCGATAAGTTAACTAAATATTGGTTAAAATCATAGTCAAAAATGAAATACTTCGATACAAAAATTTGGCTTTTACAAAGTTAAGAACACACACATCAAAAAGATAATTTCAAAAATCTGTCTCCAAATGGGGGGAGTAACGAAGAACACCCTCACTGTCTCCAGGAGATGAGGTAGTAGCTGTTACATGGAAAGTACAGACGGTATCCTCCGGGTATTGCAGGGTTATCGTCTCAGTCCTTTGAAGGAGCAACTAGTCTATCCCATCAACTTTTTGTTAGAACTTTGTAACTTCTTCGTTGTCCTTCGATTGAGGTCATCCGTCGAATCAACTCACGTTACAGCATGACCGATCTTCCACCCAATGACCCATAAAAATACCCAGTTTATCCCGTTCTCGTTTATCCAGAGTTAGATTACTTCCAAAACGGTTGAGATAACTGGATTAAATTTGCATTGATTCGTCATCCTCCGTGATGGATGGGGACAACAGTGAGTCTTCTACACTTAGTTCTCCTCATATTTACATAAACGACCTTGTTTACCACCCTTCAGCCCTGTTTTCTTGATGCTCTTCGCAGGCGATGTTACTGCTTTTGAGAGTTCTCCGTCCGAAGAATCTCTTCAGGGTAGATGACTAAAGGCGTATCTGTTATTCATTAAGTAGTGCTCCAACAACGAACTAATTCTCAATAGGGAAAGAACTCCAAACCTAAGATTCCAATGTAATGGTTTTGTAGTACCACATTGCCGTACATGGTCTTCAGTAAATCGTACGTACTACTTCTCTCCAGAGTGCTGACGAGGAAAAACTAGGCTGCTGCCTAGGTTGACTGGATATGTTTCTTCTCAAATTTTGCACTATGTCTATTCCATCTGTTTCCAGTGCCACCAGTCTTAGGGCCGTTATCTAGAAACAGAAATACCGTCAAGGGCAGCTGCCCCAGGAGGTAAAGTGGAGGGAGAGGGTAACCTTCGAAGCATAACTGAATCACTGGGTTGTCACTGAGTCACTGTGTGTGGTTATTCCCTGTGTTATCAGGAATCTCCCCCTCGAACTCCTTACCGAGGCAGTGAATCGTTCCTCCTCTCTGCTCCCGTTACTGCAGCAATATAATCGCGGCGATGATCTTGCTGTTCCCTATTCCCTGGTTTTTACTGTTTTCTTCTTACATATCATGAGAAGTTCATCCGATCATATAAATTCATGTCTGTCATTCCTTTTCTCTGTTCCTGAACTCAAATTTAATTCATACATGTTCTTCATTGGGTTCCCATCACATGCCTATTTCAATCAATCCAAAATTGTTACCGTATTCATTTCTTTTCTAATGTTCCAGTATACCGATTAACCAAGTATAGGTTTTTATTAATGATTTACCTAAAAATTGTTCGATTTACGTTTTCGTAATCGATTTATTCTTATGTATTCTCATTTATTGATGAAATTTGTAATTGTGCTCCCTTGCTCGTATTTACTACAACAAACAACATAATAAATACCTCCTTTCGTCCAACTGCCCTAGCAATGGGGTAAGCCACCATTCGGAGTAGATGCAGGTGTGCCACAGCTCTGGATATAACTTGCGTTGTAGTATCTAGAGTTATACTATAGTTAGTATGATTATCTAGAGTTGCGCAACCGTTAAATTGTCAAATAGTGAATGATGGTTCACAGAATAAAACTCTCTTGGTTTATAGAATAAAACTACCAAAAGTTAAGAACTGTTACGCACAACAAACAACAAGGTATAAAGGAATTCAAATTATAAACAAGGATTTTCAAATAATAACTAGTATGCTAAGAATAAATAACAAAAACCTATACAAAAGAGAAATAAATAGATTAATTAACAGTAGGAGATACGATTATTTTATCAACAACACGAGTAGGTAACAAGTATTTGGGGATTTTATAGAAATAATCTACCAGTGTGACGTGGAGCGAAAGGACAAAAGCAGACATTTTTATATAATATAAGATCAACTACACAACTCCGTGCTAGAGCTCAGCATTTGTATGCTTTCTAGCACGGTCCATGATATTTTATATTATAATCAGAAAAAATGTTTATTATAATCAGGGAAAAAAATGAAGATGATATTGTTTTCTACTTTGTGAAAATGTACAAATGGACAATAAAGAATATTATTATTATTATTATTATTATTATTATTATTATTATGGTGGACTTTAAAGTGTGGCACATGACTTTTCATTGTTTTTAACGCTGATTCACGTTGTGCTATCCTTATTTTGATTTGACTCAATTTTTGCCGAATAATGACCGAAATTTGTTTATTTCGCGTAAAAAATCATCATTTATGCCGACTTTTGACTCTCAGATTAAGATGATTTTTCACTTGATCACTGAAGAAGGATTCAATTTTCGAATTTTACATTTTTCAACCAGACCTTGAAAATTAATCCCCTTAACGATCTGAAAAATCTTGTTTGAGGGGTCAAATTTTCATAACATTTTGCGTAAAATCCGAATCTGCAACAAAAAATCGAGGTTCTCATTTGAAATAACAAAGTTTTTTTTTTCGTGATTTTATTTATTGCAACTGATTGTAGGATACATCATCTAGCAATATTTTATCTCATAAAACACGATGTACAGGGTGAGAATTTCAACAAACCAACCCTTCAGAGTTTGAACACACTGTTAACTGGACCACACTTCACTATAACTTGCACAGCACAATCAGGTCCAGTGGCTTGTTAGTAACCACTGAGGCGCCGCACAATTTCCTTCGTTGTCCAGAACGTTGAGCATCTCCGGGTTCTTGTGCTGATGGAGGCGTTTTTCGTGCTTCTGGGCGTATTTCATGATGATTTCGTTGACTGTTTCCAGTCTTAGGTCACGATGAATATCATCATTTCGCATATACCAGGGGGCACCTACTATGCTTCTCAGGATTTTGTTCTGACAAGTTTGTATTTTCTTCACGTTAGACGTTTTGGCACAGCCCCACAGTTGAATCCCGTATGTCCAAATAGGACCTAAAATCTGTTTGTAAATAAGCAGTTTATTGTGAAGTGAAAGACTGGAATCCGCTCTCAGTTCCTCTTTTTTCTTCTCGATGTGACAATTCCACACCAATTTTGAATCGAGAGTCATACCCAGATATTTCACAGTGTCAGAATATGGGACTTTGTTCGAGTTTAACACAAGTTCTGGGGCTGTGATTTTTCGGTTGGTGAAGTTAATGGGAACTGACTTGGATTCGTTCAGCTTCATTCTCCATTCCTTGGTCCAGTTTGTAACCTTGGTGGCGGCCTCTTGTAGTTTTGGGTTGCGTCGTCTACTTTATGTCCAGTAGAGAGTATGGCTGTGTCATCCACGAAGGTGGCTATCATTGTATCTTCCTACTGGGGTAAATCCCGAGTGTAATAACAAAGTTGATGCGCAAATCGCGCATTTGAGCGCGTGTGCAACGCACTAAATTGTAATATTTGATTTCCTTGTAAAAAATTAGTGAAGTTACGATTTGAAATTTTTTTAGGCTCGAAAATTACGGAGATAAATGCCTGGTCCATTAAAATTTGGCCACCCTGTATATCGGCATGTGGCAGGCGTATATCCAAGATTGAACCATTTTGTCGAGCGGTGTTGGAAATGGAATCAGCTCTTTCATTACCATGTACCCCAATATGAGACCTTGTCCACACAAAATGCAGTGATGTATACCGGTAGTGACGTATACCGTTCTTCCTCCACTTGAGTACGTCCACATTGCATTTGTACATGCAAATGAAGAGTATTCTGTTATTCAGGAAGTTTACAATAAACAATGGAGTTCATATTTTCGTTTTTACTTCATAAGAGCCGAGTAAAAAAGGACTCAAGGGATGAAAGCTCGGGCTGAATGAAAGTAGCGTAACAATCGGCACGCCGCGGAATGGGAGTTCACAATGAAAAAGAATCACGAAAACCTTCCGTGCTCCCACCTTGCCACTAAACTTGAAGTTATTTCATTAAGCGGGCGGTAGCATGACGCACGCCACGATCCAGCCTTGTACAACCCACTTTATTCACCAAAAAAAAAAAAAAGGAACATTCTGTAATGAGCCGTTTTATTCTTGGGGGAAGTGATAAAAACGTTATTTCGGATTTAAATGAATAATATTTTT
This sequence comes from Creontiades dilutus, assembly GCA_031894815.1. Classification (NCBI taxonomy): domain Eukaryota; kingdom Metazoa; phylum Arthropoda; class Insecta; order Hemiptera; family Miridae; genus Creontiades; species Creontiades dilutus. The sequence goes on along the minus strand of JAVIWC010000996.1, from coordinate 103,116 downwards.
CATAATATGTATAATTATTGATACTTTACGCAAAAGGAGTGGTTTCAGTTTAAAATGTCGGCCTTGAAGAGTGTTATGTCTGCAAATAAATTGTAAGTTGAGGTTTAATGCGAGAAAATAACTGTTTCTTAATCATAGGATAATGGCAACTTTGCAAAAACGCATATTTTCTTTAAGGAGAAATATTGTTATTATAACTATGGGTGTCAATAGACGCTCTGGGTACAATCCAGAAAGCCAAGTTCTCGGCTTTCTATCTGATCTAAAAGGGGAGGTTACTTCGACAAGCTTTTTGATTTCTCCACAATCAACGGAAATAGAAACGTGGTTCGTTCATTAAGAGCCACACTGTATAATAACCTTAGTAATTAATAAGGTCAAAAAGGGGATAATATCAAGAAATCGTACTCAAGAAAAGGTAGAATTGATATAACGAGTCATGTCAAGTATTACACGGGAAGACCCCCTCCCCCGCACAGTGGAAAATATGACCGATTTAAGTGGTCAAAATTCTGAAACTTGTCCATATTTAACCTTTGGGTTCCCAGATTACGGAAAAAATAATATTAAAAAATCTAATTAATTTTTTGACACGATTGGCGAGCAAACAGTGGTCTAAAATCAAATTGATTTGCTAAAATTTAAAACTTTCCTACATTTAACGATTGAAGTCTCAGAATACGGGCAAAATAATACAACAAATGTAATTATCGGCTCGGAGTGGCGTAAACCTGCTAATGGATGTATTTTAAATCATTTAATAAACTCTTTAAATTATAGATTTAAAACTTTTATACGTAACTTATATTTATTTATTATTCATTTATTTTTTACTTGAAAAAAAAATCAATATACGTTAAATAGAATTTACATCAATTACAGAAATAAAATTAGGCATAATTTATAATAACTAATAAACGTATTTAAACACAGGTAGATAAATATAGCAACAAATTTCGAATATCAAACCACTAATTATCCTATGTAAAAAATTATATATCGCCCAAAACACAAAAAAATTCTTTGCAGCATTCAAAGACTAGAAGGATTGATGAAACAAATCCTACAAACAAATCCTTGGGGTAACTTGGGGGTAATATCCGACAACGCCCCAATTCTTTAGCCAGCTCTCTCACTTAATTTAAAGTGCCCTTTAACGGTTGTCAAAGTTTTGTAAAATCCCTAAAAACCTCAAGAAAAATCAAGGCGGCCTAAATGTGGAATTTTTTTTGAAGAACTTTCCATGAGGAAACGAATGAGCCCCTCCCCAGGTCAGTAGCTCAAACCATTCCCGATGTATGGCACGATTTATGGTGCAACATTTGCATCCACATTCACTACATCAATAGGTTACTGCAATCAAAATTTTTTTAATCAATGTATTGCAGTAACCTAGTGATGTAGTGAATGTGGATACTGGAGTGAACTCCTAAAAGGGTTTATAGCCGATACACTGCGATCAAAACAAAAACAACAGTTGTCCAACCAACATGGATTTTTCCTGAAAATTTCAAATTTTTTGCTCCAGCCGTTTAGGAGAAAACGGCGTACGGCGGACGGACGGAAAAATGTTTATTGCAGATTTGGATTCTACACCCTTTGAAACGTAAACCACGAAATTTTCAGGGGGGGTTAGACATTTTTTTTTCAAGAGCGATTACAGTGGTTTATTATTGAATAATAAACCAATACGATGTTAATGTACCTATTCTAATTATATTGTATTGGGCTTGCCCGTATTATGAATAAATAAATAATTAAGTAATATAGCTTTTCGTTATTGAATAGGAGCGTAGGTCCATTTACGAATTGCTAAATTAAATCTACAGGTAGAATGCAATGTATATTCAGTAACGAATGTAGAAATCTAATGTCTTATCTGTCTCAGCAATATCCATTGTAGAACAAAATCAATAAAACTGCGCTACACACACCTTGAACATAATGAATGGCCATCGAATAAAGATAATCCCACTGCCGGTTATTAGGCACTTGTGTGAACATGATTGATTCACTCCTTTACTATTTGTTTGTAAACACGGTATGGCGGGAAATATTAGTATTAAGCGTCTTAACCCTTAATATCCCAGGATCCAAAAATCTTGATGAATCCCAATTTTATCCACATTTTCTCGTTTACTTTCTTTACATTCACAATTTATTTAATAAGGATGAGTTATGATATTCAATTGTATATGTGTCTTTCAGGATTCTCAAAATTCATAATATCCTGTAGTGCAGCATAATATTCTGGTTTTTTTTTCCGTTTTTTTTAGGAGACATCAGTAAAACTCTAGTTTTATTTTTGTCGTGTATGATGTAACCAAAAGTTTGGAAAATGATTTTGTTACGTTCAGATTTAAAAATTCCCGAAGGAGAGGTATCCTAGTTCATGTTATCTAGTGTCCCACTTAGACACCAGAAAAAAATGAAAATAAAAAATAAACCTTCAACAGGTTATTTATTATGTCGATTGAGTTTTAAATTGGACTAAGAACCCCATTTTATTTACATCCTTCATTCTCCTTCGTGGGGAGTGTGGTTGAAGGGACGGTATCCAGGAAGACACCGTGCGTCATTAAGGGTCAAAATCACCAATATAGGTGGACGAAAGTCAAGTCAAAAGTTTGGAATTTCTGAGTACTTCATCTTTTTATTATTAGTTATTAACCCTTCTAGTACGTTTTATATAGACTCGGGAGCAATAGCATCTGTCTGAAAGTTCTCACTTGAGTTTTCATAATCCCAAGAGAACCCGGTGTTCTGACAATCTCACACATCCCAATGTTTCAGTAACTCACGTCCAGCGTAATGCACCGATAAGAATACGGAATGAAGAAAACGAACATAAATTCCCTTCGCGCGCCCCTCCAAAAGAGCAGTCGGAGAAAACGTCCGAAATGAGTTATGCGCATCTTGAATCCTGCCAAGTCTCTTCAATCTAACCTGACAAATAGCCCAACATCAAGTCCTCCGCCCCCGAAGCGAGCGAAGCTACGGTATCCAGGCGTGAGGGGAGCGAAACGGAATTATTGCTACCCCAAACCTTGGGGTTTCCTCCCCAAAACTGCCTTCCATTCGCTCTTTATACGCACGTGGTTATCATTTTTCACTCCAGGCACCTCATTCCGTTACTTTCACTTGTTCGTCCTTTTTTTTCGACGAACGTTTAACGAATACGCATCTGTTTGCATCACGGGTTACATAGGAAGCAATGCAAGAAAATCGGCGAAAAAAATGTCTTATACACAAACATATATATCCGGGGAACATGGTGACGCGTCGAACGGCAGCAGATGGGCTCTGGGGGGGTTCAATGCTTTTACGAGAGATTTAACACCCTTTTTCGTGGATTGGTGTATCCTCGAGAGCCCTTCTACACGCTGTGGACGAATCATCCCCTCAAAGTTTCCTTTCGCAAGGTTTTTTTTCTTCCTCGTTCATTTGCTCGGCGGCCGTGACGGCGATGCAGATCGAATGCGCTTCCGAGCTTTTCTCCCCCCTGCAAGACAAGCTGTTCTTACTATTGTTTTTACAACCCATTTACTCGGGCCAATAGATTCGGAGGACCTCAGTAATAAGTTCTTTTGCACCGCTCCCTCCCGTTCCTTCCTCACTCCCTTTTTCACTATCGCTTTTAATGAAAACACGTTTTTTCTAAGGGCTGGAATCTTATTTTATCCGTGTTCATGAGGGTAATGGAAAGAGAATGACTCTAAGGCAGCTATTCCCAAGGGTGACTGAAGACATACAACTTGTAATGGCGGACCTTTCGATGTCCTTTTGAAAAGCAAAATGCTTCTGGGAAAGAATTGTCGCATGTTGTGCTACTTCCCAAATCATATTATGAAGAAAATTGTTCCTCCTTGCCCAGAAAATGCAGCTCTATAAATAGTGTTTCTTCATGGATTGCCCCTGCAAAATTGAGCAAATCATCAATTCGAAATACATACAGCTTTACAAGCTTTGGATAATTTCAGGACATAAAATGTTTTGGATTGTTCAAAAAAAATAATATTGAATAATATTTACCTATATATTATCAGCGTTTCATGCATATCAGAATGCTCCAACCCGTTATCGGCTATAAACTACAAGTATCCCCATCGGCTATCACTCCAGTATCCACATTTACTCACAAATCACATTTAGGCCGAACCAAAATTTAAGATCTTTTGCTCCAGCCGTTTGGGAGAAATCGTGCGTACGGCGTACGGCGGACTGGCGGAAAAAGGTTTATTGCAGATCGGATTCTACACCATTCTACCTTTGACTTGCTCTGCTATTAAGCCAAATTGTTTCAGCTACCAAAAGGGTAGACTGATTTCTTCATATTACATGTTATTTATTTATTATAGTACTATGTTAAATTATGCACACTTGATAGAGGCATTCACAAAAAGTTAGCCCCCTGCACACCGGATGATTTCCACTTAACATTAGATTTTCCGCTTAACATTAGACCCCCCTCCCCAAGTAGAAATCATCTTAAGTTTCAAGCTGTGTAGAATCCAAAAATCAAATTAATACAATCCTGTCAAATTGAAGACTTCCCACAACTATTTGACAACTTTCCACACGGAAACGAGTGCTTTCTAAACACAATTCAGAATATTCTACAGAACGTTCCAAGCAAACGTTGTTCTTTCAGCAAAATGAGAAGTTTCATACATATTTTAACCGACTTGGGAACCTTCCGGACCAAAATGACTATTTTCAAACCCAGATGAGAACTTTCACGATCGATTTAGAACAAATCTAAAATAAAATGAGATTCGCAAAACTTCATAACTTTCCACACCCAGATGGGAACTTTCCAAAGGAAAATGAGAGGTTTCGAAATCGATTTGACAACTCGCAATACCAAAATGAAAACTTTCCAAACCAAAGTGAACTTCCCGTACTGTACTGACAATGTCTGCATGTATCAGATTGTCTTTCTAGGTAACTTTGTTATTATTCGTTACAACAGTAGATGTAGATGTAGTATTAAAACTCTCAGGGTGGGGGTTTGGGAGCCCCCAGCACGGAAGCCTGCTGGCTTATTGTACTTTCCTGGGAGTTTTACTTTTAATCAAGGAGATTCAGCCCCTTGGTGAGGGGTTTGAGGCCCTTGATTAATTGTTCGCTCTGAATAGACCTCATTGGGGTTTGAGCCCCAAAGAGTTCAAATCTACGAGATGCGAGTGCAGGGCACTCAAATATTATGTGGGATGCCGTTTCGTCAGCCTCCTCACATAGCCTGCACAGGGTTGTACTTTGTGTTACCCCGATGCGGTGTAGGTGGAACCTTAGGGGTACAAAGCCGGTTATGAGGCCGACCATTGTTCTTAGTTCCCTACGGTTTTTGCCTAGTAGCCAGTCAGTAATTTTGGTGTTGGGTTTCTCCACCGTAAGTTTACTGTGGACGTGTCCTTCGATATTGAGCCATCTACTAGTGGTTTGTTTGTTGGCCCACATGTTGATGGTCCCCCTGAAGGCGGTTTTTGGTATACCGACTGCCGGCTCAGGGCCTACAAATGGGGTTCGGGAGCCCCTTTTTGCAAGCTCGTCAGCTTTCTCGTTACCAGATATTCCTTTATGCCCTGGCACCCATTCCAGGCGAACCCGGTTGTGTTTTGCCAGGTTATTAAGGGTTTGCATGCAGTCCCAAACCAGTCGTGAGGAGACGGTTGGTGCCACGTTACAACAGTGGTTCTCAAACTTATTTCGTCTACCGCCCACTTCGAGAATTAATTAGTTTTTAGCGCCCCCCAATTTTTGGTTTATTATTCAATAACAAACCATTGTAATCGCTTTTGAAAAAAAAGTCTAACCCCCCCTGAAAATTTCACGGTTTACGTTCCAAAGGGTGTAAAATCCAAACCTGCAATAAAAAATTTTCCGTCCGGCCGCCGTACGCACGATTTCTCCCAAACGGCTGAAGCAAAAAAGCTGAAATTTTCAGGAAAAATCCATGTTGGTCCGACAACGCCCAATTCTTTAGCCAGCTCTCTCACTTAATTTAAAGTGCCCTTTAAAGGTTGTTAAAGTTTTGTAAAATCCCTAAAAACCTCCAAAAAAACCAAGGCCGCCTAAATGTGGACTTTTTTTGAAGAACTTTCCATGAGGAATCGAATGAGCCCCTCCCCAGGTCTATAGCTCAAACCATTCCCGATGTACGGCATGACCTTATGCTGCAAACATTTGCATCCACATTCACTACATCACTAGGTTACTGCGATCAAAACAAAAACAACAGGGTTTTTTTTTTATCGCAGTAACCTAGTGATGTAGTGAATGTTGATACTGAAACGAATTCTTTCACTGTGGGGTTTATTATTCAATTTCATTCATTTGGCTTGCATTCATAATTTGAATTTCTACTAAGCTTTGGAGTGTGCGTGTTTCACAGGAGTGAACTCCTAAAAGGGTTTATAGCCGACACACGGGTTGAAGCATTCTGATATGCATGAAACGCTGCGAATTCTTTCACTGTGGGGTTTATTATTCAATTTCATTCATTTGGCTTGCATTCATAATTTGAATTTCTACTAAGCTTTGGAGTGTGCGTGTTTCACAGGTGATAGAGCGATTATCGAATTTCAGGAGATATGCATAGAGCACGTAAATCTGTTCTCAACCAAAATACCTATTTGGATTGATCAGTTGATCATATTTGTGTGCCTCCAAAGCTTAGTAGAAATTTAAATCATGAATGCAAGCCAAATGAATAATAAACACCAGTGAGAGAATTAGCAGCGTTTTTTACTTTTCTTCTTTACTATATCATATCTTAAGGCTGAGATCCCAAATTTTTTTTGGAAAAACGAAAACGTAATTGAAAAACTTTTATTTATGTTATCAAAACAAACATTTCGATTTGAATTTTAAAACTTATCTAATGTGAAGGATGTATCTGATGATTTTTAACAAGTTTGTTAATATCAGGCTCGAATGTACTAAAAAAAAGCTGTATGTAAGTCACCGCGTTCGGTAATCTGCAAGCGATTCATCTTTTTAGTTATCAACGTTGCCACAGCACTAAATCCACGTTTACACAAATACGATGACCACAATCCAGGGTGCAATTGCAGCCAAAAATATTGGTATCCATCTACGGTAGAGCAGCAGTACTAGGGATGGGACATCGAGGGAAAACATCGATATTGTTATCGATGTTGATGTGATGTGTGAGAGCGGCATCGATATGTCCTCCAATATCGGGTGAAAACATCGATATTATCGATATCGGTGTCCTTATTAGTTAAAGTATCCTTAATACACGCCACTACCGATCGCTTCTTGCTAGTATTCTGAGGATTTTGTTTGTTCGTTCGTTCAGCGTTTGTGAGTGAATATTCCATAAAGATGTCTCCAAGTAAGTGGTGGCGTTTTAAAAGACCAACGCCAAGTCTGCCAGATGCAGCATGACGGAATGAGCAAATTTTCAAAGTAACTCGTTTGGCAGGAGGAAAAATTACGCAAAAACCGACAATTTTATTTTCTGACTTGTGATACCCATTTCTCATTTTAATTTCAAAATTTTTGAAAGCTGAAGAATTTTTTATTTTTTTGGCGAATTTTGCCAATCTACCTTGTTTTATCATCTTCAAACTGCTCTATTTTGAACGGATTGAAATATTTCCAATCCGATTTCACCATCGTGTTCAGCGTGAAAAAACCTTTATAAAAGAGAGTCACCTGCTTGGGGGTTTTCGGCTAACTTTCCCCCATTTGAAATGCCCTAAATCTCCCCTTAGAGTGAAGCGATTGTGCTCATCTTCAAACATAGCCTTTTGAAAGCCTAGGTAGATTTTTGTGCAAATTTGAGTTTTAATCTTAATTTTATCGCGAGTTATCGTCTGGAATGTGTTTTTGGTGTCTGACAGTGGACTTAGAATGCTTTAAAACGGATCTTGATGCAAACATTTTAGTCCGAGAACAATAAGTAGTTTCTTTTTCTTCGAAAATTCGCTAATACTACGGCAGTTGAAAGAATTTTTAATATTTCTCTTTTTCCACGTTAGGTAGCAAGCAGACTAGATGGAATTGTTTCTGTGAACCAAAGAGAAAACCAAACCAAAGAGTAAACCAAACCGATGTTATCGGAGCCAACACATCGATATATTGATGTTATCGAACATGTGGCATCGATGGCAAAACATCGTAATATCGAAGCAAAACATCGATATTTCGATAATATCGATGTCGATGTCCCATCCCTAAGCAGTACCTACTTTGTTTGACAACTATCGGAAAGGAAAAAGATACTGTCTAGTCCCCTAGATAGCGTTATCCCCTTGAACGCCCCCCAATCTTCTCTATGCCCATTACCGCTCCCCTCCAGCTCCTGCGACCACAAGGGGGCGATATCGCCCACTTTGAGAAACACTGCGATACAATGTTTATCACATCATTTTATGTTTAATTTAATTTTTAATACCAATATGGTGACCGCGGAGTTCACCAGGTCCACGAAACATGTAGTTGGTGGACGTTAAATTTGATTAGTTGTCCGAGGGGTAGAGATGGCGTGCAGCTCCGATGACGGACAATCATGTCATCCCAGGTTTGATTACCCATCAACTGAAGGAAGTTGTCGTCGTGACGTGGGTTAACCGTCCAATCAGAAACAGTGCCCCTCCTTTGACGTGGGTCCGTCAAACTGAGACGGATTCGGCTCATTGATCGCTAAATTTCGAGTGAACTTAGAGATACGATTGGATTCCCAGAATTTGTGGAAGTTTGTTTTACCTCTCCTATCTCTTGGATGTACTATCAACCAACTCCGGGTGTATCAATTTAAAGTTCAAGCCATACATCACGATCGTATATGGGAATTTAGCAAAATGATAGTATTAGATTTGTATTAAATTGAGTTGAAATTTGAGCAATTTTGTGTGCAAAACACAAACACACACACACACACATGTATATATATTTACACATATAAACTATCAATATGATTGCGAAAAAACTTGATTTGAATAATATTCTCCTATTAAAACGATAATTTTGGATTTTTTTTAATCTTATCATTTTTGTCCATTTTTTTCACATCTTAATGAAATTCAAGTTCAATCTTAAATGAACGTTGTTGTTTACAAAATTTGTTAGGGTAATTCTGTTAAAAATATAAATTCAACGATTTTTAGAAGTTATTTTTAGATACTAGGTTGGAACAATTCTTAAAATTTGACCATTTGGTGTGTTCAGAAATTGTTGTCCAACAAACTTACCCTTTCGCTAAGAGTACTTTATTTTTTGGCACAAGAACGATGTTCTGATCTACAAATGTGTTAAAACTATGTGTACAATTATTAGGTCTGACATTACAAATCAGGAACGAAATTAGCCACGTGGGTCCTTCAGCTGATCAACGTGTCTCCACATCTTGTAGTTGACTTCTAGACTGCAAAAGACTCTGTTAACTCCATAATGACATCAAAATACTTACGATGGCGCAATGTACTGTACATCGACGAGACTTAAAAATCTACGAATAGAACAGTCGATAAAATGAAACACCTACGTAGGCTCCACTTGTCCACATTTAAATAATATAAGTCTTCAACAACTCGATTTCAAATGGAACTCTTGTTAACAACGGTTGTTTCCATAGCAACCCACCCCTTTATCATTCAGCAACCCCCTCCCCCCTCATTTTTGTAACAAATTTTGCAATTAATACAAGCTAGTGGTTAAAAGAACCAAGTAAAACTAGAGAGGAAGGATTGCTACTTTCCGCATTGAAGGTTAAGGTCTGGAAATTCATCAAAAACTTTGCCGTTGGTTGATCCATTTACGGTTCCTGTTGTTTCATCGCCGGCCAGGATCAACGCGTTGGTTTCCTCCTGCTGCGCTACGAAGTTGTGAAAAAAAAAAAAAAAAAAAAAAACTGATAGTCATCTGACCCTCGCGCTTTTATGGAAGCATTTTCGCCCTTCGTCACAATCCGTCGATAAAGTATTTATCGATCGTCAAGATGCTTTCGAACCGAGCGGATCGATGGGGATCCCCGCCCTGCCCCAATCCGACTTTTACGACGGACGAATTGTTACATAGAATCTGAGCGTGAGCGCAGCGCGAACAACGGAGGGGTTAAGGGCGCAAGCGATAAACACAGGCGTGCAGGGGGCTTCGTCGCTTTTACGAGCCAAATCTGAATGCTTCCACGGCCACCTCGCTCATAAAATATGAAAATGAAAATCATTGAGCGGAAACCTCCCGGGAAGCACCTGAGCCACCCGACATCCGGGCCCGTAAAACTTTGGAAGGTCGTAATTTTAATTGACGGGCTTGCGACGCTATGATTACCGACAGCGGTGTATGAATGAGCAATGACTCCTCCAGCCTTGGATCATTAATGTACTGTTTGTTCGGCTAAAGTTTCGCTATTTCCATTATGGCGTTTTGACGCGAAATTGTTCGGAAAAAGCTTTCAAGGTAGAAGTTCATCAATTATTTCCAGGCGGTAAAGGCTTCTCACGTTCTTTGCGGGGCTTAATAGTCAATATGACGTAAGTTAGAATCAAACTTGGGTTATCAAGGAAATTTGCCAAGTGCTGTCTTACGGAACATTTTAGGTTGCTACAGTTTAAGCCAACTCCAGCTGCAGAAACCAGGCAGTTAATAGGGTTTGGAAAAGACGTGACTTTACCCCGACTAAAGAACGACTTCTTGATTATCAATTCACATCAAGATTCTTGAATCATGTAGTAAATTAAAATCTTGTACCAACGATTCGAAAACCGCAATGCACCAGTATTTTCGAAGAATCAGGGCGAACTGAAGGTCCATGGCGTATGGGACCGTGAGACCTTCGTTTTTCGAGACCCGCGTTATAAACGCTGACGCAGTCTCTTACTCCTCCATGGGCCTACCATCTCCCGGCATGCTGCCCAAGCCAAACACGCAAAATACGACAGAGTCGCTGAAGACCTGGGAGGGTGTTTCACGCGACTCGTCATTTCATGTGACGGCGCATTACATAAAGAAGATGAAGCGTTCCTCAAGAACGTTTCCATACGCCTCGCCAACAAGTGGTCAAAACCCTACTCCCAGATAATGATGTGGGCGCGAGTGAAAACTCAATTCTCAGTTCATCGAGCAGTTTCCATCAGGTTAAGGGGCCCGAGGAAACACGTACTTGGACTGGAGGACGGAGCAGCAATTTGGCTACCAGAAGAGTGAAATCACACACACACAGTTAGGAAAAAAGAAAATCAGATTAGTTTGGCAAAATAAATTTGAATTTTTGGCAAATTATCAAATTGAAAATTTTGGCAAATTAATTTGAACCTTTGTCACAAATCAATTTTAATATTTTTGGCATCTCAATTCAAACTTTTGGCGACTCACTTTCAACTTTTGGTATACCAATTTGAGCTTTTGGCACATCAATTTATACTTTTCACAAACCCAACTAATTCAATATTCCACCCCATATAATGATCAATAAATGTTTTCTCTCTCTCTCTCTCTCTCTCTCTCTCTCTCTCTCTCTCTCTCTCAAAAAAAAAAAAAAAAAAAAAAATAATAATAATAATAAAATAAATAAAATAAAAGGTGACAAATTAGTCCGAAGATCAAATTTTGAGAATTTAAGAAAAAGAGGTTTTTTTTCCAGGGTTAGGAGAAACCCTAGAAAAATCCAACGTTCGTTAATTGTTATTAATTAATATGTTAATAATTCTTATTGTTACTAAACCTCTTTATTAAGAACAGGAGAGTTCTTAATAAAGAGGTTTAGTAGTAATAACTGTATTGGAAAACAAGATACGGTCACAAGAAATTTTTTTAAGGAAATGACTTTTGAACGCGGAAAAGCCAACACGTTTTTTCTTCACTATTTCCATGTTTTTGTTTTCTAACAAGCCTATCTTGAGCATTAAAACTTAAGATTTGAATTTGATTTTGTGATGGGGGTGGTCGAGGGATTTTTCGTTTTTTTTGTTAGAGTATTAATTTGATCTAGTTTTAAAAATACTCATTATGTGTTTAAGTTTATAATGCTCAAGAAGTGTACGGGGAAAAAACCAGGTAACTCGTCTGATTGATACGTTTTGAAGGGTGCTGGATCCGATGAGAAAGCAAGAACAAGGAGGAAATCGAACCAAATGCCTCAAATCATCAGGTGAAGGTTTGATGTACAGGGGAAAAGCCATGTCCCCCGAGCGCTACAAAGGAAGAACCGGGTAACTTCGTCTCGTCGCTTCCCCCACTCCATCCGCCAAAGTCCTTCCTCTCCCAAGTTCTCAGTATCAAAAAGCAACGATGGATGTACCTGACGACTGGTTGGGATCCGAGCCAAATCCTTTCAAGGTGGAAAAAGTAGATGAGTCCACGGCGATAGTTTGCTTATTTTGAAAAAGCGGTACAATAAAAATTTTATTTCCGAACGGGTTTTCTTCCGCGAGATAGAGGGGCCGTTTCATTCCTCAATATACAACCACAATCTATGGGGAAAATTGTTTCTGCAAGAACCATTTATGTCGACTTGCTGGAAGGCTTCAAACATTGCTCTGATGACAAGAAGAAAATAAGTGTTTGGCATTTCAGACAATAACCAAACATGTCCACTCAATCAGCTGCTAGGTAACCAACGGGGGAGGTTATTGCGTCGCAGTGCGCAGTTTTATAATAAAATAAATAATAAAACTTTTATTGTTTCGTTGCTTTGCTGTTTTTATATTTACATACACAGAAAGCGACAGATGTATTACAATAAATTTTCTTTAACCTTTACTTCAGTCCTACAAAAGTACAACTTTCTTGCAAATGTAACATTTAAAAAAACCATTTTCAACAGAAATGCGTTTATCTTACATCTGCTTTTTAGTAAACGAAAAGATGAAAGAAATCCGCAAAACATTGCCTGCCTATTGGGCACAGTCTACAGGTTGTCCCTTCAAAACTATCATGCGCAAATTATACGTTAAACAAGCCTTAGCTAAATTAAAAATCTGAAATTCTGCAAGAACCCAACAAGCCATTTTGGCAGAGAGACAGCTTTTGGTTTATTATTCAATAACAAACCAATGTAATCGCCCTTGAAAAAAAAAAAAAAAAAAAAAAAAATGCTAACCCCCTTGAAAATTTTATGGTTTACGTTTCAAAGGGTGTAGAATCCAAATCTGCAATAAAAACTGTTCCGTCTGTCAACCCAAACAGCTGGAGCAAAAAATCTGAAATTTTCAGGAAAAATCCATGAGGAATCGAATGAGTCCTTCCCCAGGTCTGTAGCTCAAACCATTCCCGATGTATGGCATGATCTAATGCTGCCAACATTTGCATCCTCATTCTCTACATCACTAGGTTACTGCGATCAAGCGAACAGTGTTTTTTGTTGTTGTTTTTGTTTTGATCGCAGTTGCCTAGTGATGTAGTGAATGTGGATACTGGAGTGAACTCCTAAAAGGGTTTATAGCCGATACACGGGTTGAAGCATTCTGATATGCATGAAACGCTGCTAATTCTTTCACTGGGGTTTATTATTCAATTTCATTCATTTGGCTTTCTACTAAGCTTTGGAGTGTGCGTGTTTCACAGGTGATAGAGCGATTATTGAACTTCAGGAGATATGCATAGAGCATTTAAATCGGTTCTCAACCAAAATACCTATTTGGATTGATCAGTTGATCATATTTGCGTGCCTCCTGAAACTCAATAATCGCTCTATCACTTGTGAAACACGCACACTCCAAAGCTTAGTAGAAATTCAAACCATGAATGCAAGCCAAATTAATGAAATTGAATAATAAACCCCTGTGAAAGAATTAGCAACGTTTTTTGTGAATTTGGGAATTAAAAATAGGCGATTTACTGAGTTTTTGATAGTTGGACTTACTTGATTCTTTTAAGAAACCCCTCGAATGATTCTGGTTGAGGAGTCGTGCACACCGGCTCATTTCCGAATCTTCCATCTTCCCCTTCACGGGGGCCGATCTTTTCCCAAGTTTCCATGCCACGCCGGGGGCCCACCGGACTGGACATCAAATATAAATTAACACTAAGCCCGGCCCTCCTTCCCTCCCTCGTACCTCGAGCAAGTAAGACGGTTGCCATGGCAGCCAAAGGGCAGCTTCCCCAGAGGAGATCGATGTAGTAATTTCCTGGACGGCCGATATCCCCAGGTGGAAAAGGCCCAATGACGGAGCGGGCTCGTCACCTTATTTCCGCAACTCTTTGCCCCAGCTATGGCACCCGATCGCCCGAAATCCAATCCAATGTTTTCATTAACGGGGAAGCGAAGTGATGGCCTCCGCCATGACTGTCATTACTGTTTTCCTGTTTGCGAATTCAACGGGTCCCTTTCCCGTCATCGTTCATCCACGGAAATTCCCATTAGAAAGGTAAACAGCGTGATCTAACTCCGAACGTAAATCACGATCTCACGCTTCTGCTATGGGAGACCTCCCTTCAAATCGTTTGAGAGTGACAATTCCATTTTTAACGTTCAACATCTATCATAATGACGTCCCGTAATCAAAGCTCCGCTATCTTCCAGTGCAAAATAAGCAACCAATCACTTGGCTTAGTGTTTTCAAAAATGAACCTTTGTTCTTGACCAAGACAACTTTTTCTTCTCCCCCTTATTAGTATTTCAAAATATACCAAAACATCAAGAATCGAAAAAAAAAAAAAAAAAAAAAAAAATCCGAACCGCCGGCCGTACATCATCCGCCGCACAGTGGTTCAGATCGCAAATCTAGCTGATCAAAACCTGGTGACCTTTTTCCTGGTTTACATTGCTTCTTATATTTTAACGCATAACACGATGGTGAAACCAGAATTCCGGTATCTTGGATACAATCCACGCATGATGTCACGAAACTTTCATGATTCTTTACGGGCGAACCAATTGAATTTTCGAAGAAAATATGGAGGTTTTGAAGGGTGCAGAATTCGAATCTAAGGTCAAAAGTTGAAAATGCCGAGGTAAGTACGTAATTTATTTATGGAAACAAAATAAAACCCTTTTTTTATTGTTCAAGTTCAAGTTCAAGTTCAATTTTTTTATTTGCAAAAAATATAAATATTATTGCAATGAGTTGCTTGTGCATCAGTATAGAATAAAAAATAAAACTCCTTAGTCAAAAATACAAAAAAAAAAAGAAGACAATGTCTGGTTAATACTCATGGAAGATAAATTGTCCGCAACAAAGTTTTAGCAAAATAGAAGACAAACAATAATAAACACCAGTACACCCGGTGACCATTCCCGATTTTCTGATTCATAGAACATATTCACCAGAAGTTCACACTCCAGAATCATTCGTTCAGAGAGAACGCTCGGAGTTTCAATGAACTCCTGACGTATCTGCAGATTGCAATGATCTTTTCTATTTCATTTGAGCAGTCGAGCAAATCAATGGTCGCAGAATCAACATTGACATTATCAAATGTGGTAACGTTAGTGAAGAACTTCTGTAAATAGTGAGATCTATACGGGCTATATATAGGACACAGGAACAAAAAATGTGCCAAAGTCTCAGGTTCCAAACGGTTGCAGACCATGCAGAGCTCTGAGCAATTCAAGGTATGCTGTTTTCGGTCGACATATAGGCTCAGCTTTTCCTTGTAACCGAGCCTCAGTTGTGCAAACAGTCTTTCGAATATGGGATTTCTCATGTTGCCGATATAGGTGGCGGGAGGTCCAAAAGAGCAGATCCGAGAAAAGTATCTATTGTACCTTGAATTGAGGCAACGCTCTGTGTCTACGGAAAGCCAATGGTTCCCCCAACGTTCGTAAAGAATAGAGGCGTTTGCTTTGATAGTTGACAAATTCATTTGCGACCACAAGTTCTCAGCACCTATAATTTCAAGGAATCCTCTCATCTGGGTAGCCCAATTCAGATCTGGGAGGTTTTGATGGGTTCCATCAAGTTCCACCAACTCCTTTAGGCATAACCTTGGTATTAGACCCTCATCCATAGTCAACAACCTCAGCCAGAAACCAACGATTCTTTGGAAGGCTAATACCTTCAGCTGCGGGCGCCCTGTTTCCAAACGTCCCTTTTTTTATTGTTTCATAGTTGGAAAAAAAAATTTCAAGTAAATTAATATTTAAAGAGCCAGGGCCAGTTCGCCTGAATCTGAATCATCTTCATCACTGTTCTCGCTGGAAGCACAAGTTTCCGTTTAGAGCTGTTTGTTTGAGAGCAGCGTGACTACATCTGTATCCAGTTGTTGTCCATCTATGGAATGCAAAGCAGGTGGACGAACACATCAGGAAATTAGTCATATTTTGTCGTTTCAAACCTCATTTCAAATTACGCCTTGTCGGAATTTCATCCTGACAATTCTGCAACACCTAAGGGGTACCTAGACGTCGCCTATTACCGCAAGAGAGTGGTAGCAGTACAACGAAGAGGAGCACTACGGATCGCCTGTGCATACAGGACTGTGTCGGAACCAGCCATACTTGTTATTGCGGGAGTCATCCCAATACAACTCATGGCAGCGGAACGGAAGCGTAAGTTCGACAGAAAAGGGGAAATAAATAAAAGTACAGTTGCCAAGGAAGAGCGGCAGCGCACGATGGCTAACTGGCAGGAGATGTGGATAGTAGAACACCGAGGAAGATGGACTGCACGCTTAATACCCTATATCGACACGTGGATGAACAGATCGCATGGGGAGGTGAACTTTTTCCTGACTCAGTTCCTCTCAGGCCATGGACTCTTCTACGCATACTTGCATAGGATGGGGAAAGTGGATGACCCAGCGTGCCCGTACTGCAAGGAACAGGATGATGACGATGTGTTCCATACTTTCTTCAAATGTGAATACTGGGCTGCCAACAAAAGTTGGCTTCAGCAGACACTGGAGATATCACCTCAGGACATGAGACCAGAATGTATTCTAAGTAAAATGCTTGAGCGTGAACAGAACTGGACCGCCGTTGCATCCTTTTCTGAAAAGATCCTAAAAATAAAGGCTGTGAAAGAACGGGAGAGGCAGAGTAGAGAGAGCACGGACCGAGAGGAGTGACATATCCCTCCCTAGAACCAGCCTGAAGTAATGTGTCAAACAGTTCCAGGCTGAGTTCCGTCGTGGGAAATGGAAGGTGAGGTTTTAGTGGGTTTGAATCCCACATAACCCAAAGTGCGGTCCCTTTTGGGTATCTTAGGAGATCCGATTTCCACCTAAGGATCTCAAAGATTTCCTCACCTGCCACCGGAAAAAAAAGAAA
Source organism: Creontiades dilutus (assembly GCA_031894815.1). Taxonomy (NCBI): domain Eukaryota; kingdom Metazoa; phylum Arthropoda; class Insecta; order Hemiptera; family Miridae; genus Creontiades; species Creontiades dilutus. The sequence goes on along the minus strand of JAVIWC010000996.1, from coordinate 85,937 downwards.
AAAAAGGGGGTACCTAGAAGCTAGAAGGCTCCTAGAAGGCTAGAAGGCTAGGTTTATGCTCAGGATTAGACATTTCAAAAAAAGAACAGTGCAAACTATCAGTTTCCAGCCCAAAAAATATGGAAGAATTTCAAGAGTTCTTTAGTTGCTTGGAGTAAAGAATGCGAAATGTGAGTAAAGAATGATAGGTGGAGCGGAATGAGATAGAAGTGCATGGAGAGGAACGACAAGAAGGAGAAGGGGAGAAGGAGGGCAATATTTCTTTTCATTTTATTACGGGGCGAGACAGTAAAAGGGATAGCGAATACTCGAATAAAAGTGAAGTTTATGGTCACGTTTACGGTTTTCGGCGCACTTTGATATCGACGGCAGGAGGGGCAAGGGAGGGGAAAACACCCCCGTATATTCATCAATGTTGCACCCCCGGTTCTGCATCAATACTGAATATCTATCAATATGTAACCAGAGAGGTTTTGTAGGCGGGTTCTCGTCGGACCGCACAGAAGCGCGCCGGTGCTTGCAGCTGCCCCTCGTATCGTATAACACCCCGGAGCTACCTACCTACGCCCCTGTTCCTACATACTTAATCTGCAACCGGGACTTAACCCGGAGAACAATAAAATATGTTCCTTCCGTTCCCCAACCCCTTTCCCCCCACCGCTATCTCCTTTTCTACCCGAAAAAGCCCTACCGCGAGTTCAGTGCTCCAGTCTCTGGAAGTTCCCGTCTTGAAAAATTCACGCCGGCCAAGCCCTCTGTAGCTTCGCTTTTCCTGTCGTGTGTTGTTTTTTTCCTCGCTCGTTTCTCCGCGGAGAAAAAAAAGGTGTGAATTACAGAACGGGGATGGTTTTTCCCTCGGTCGGCAGTAATTGCAATCACCCTCGAAATGGCTTTCTACCTTCTATTTTATGGATGGACCACAAATTGTAGGTCCCGGTCCTGGTGGCAAAAGACACGGGGAGCTGAACTTTCTTCCGGGTGGTTCCTTTTTTTTTGTTGTTGTCTCCTGCCGTTGTGCTCATTCCCGGGTATACTATCAACCCCGAAAAACTCGACGTAGGAACTTCGCGGAAATTGGATTCTTGCGGCAAGTGAAAGTAAACAGAAGAGTTTACCATGGTGTCACGACGCACTTGACAGAGCTTCATTGCTACCTTTTCCCTCCCACGCCAGCCATAACCCTCGCCCCCTTTTTTTCGTTGTTCCCCTCTTAGGAAATTGCTGCAAGGAAATGAAACCGGGTCAATGAAGAGCGATTGAGGTGTTAGTGGCACAGTGCAACGATCCTCCTTTGGAAATGCCTTTTCTCTGTCCGGGAGGTCACAAATAAAGAAAGGTAGTCGCGCGGAATGTTTTTGTTGCTAAACTTCTTATGAATAGAAAAATTACAAGATCGGTGTCAGATTTGGAGTTTAACATTGCAGGGGGCTGATTGGTTTTGTTCATTCATCAAGAAATGGCAGATGGCAATTACCTCGTGGCTGCCAGAAATTCTTCTGGGTCTTTCTTAAAATGCAATACTTTCTCAACCTCCGTTCAAGCGCTTTTAACTACAGAGAGCTGTAATCATGTTTATAAGAAGGTCATTGTTCTGTTTGATTTGGCGGTCTAGATGCCCTCTGTGCTCGCATCTAAAAAACGCTGCAAATTCTTTCACTTGGGTTTACTATTCAATTTTAATCATTTTTCTTGCATTAATGATTTGAATTTCTACTAAACTTTGGATTGTGCGTGCTCCACAGGTGTTAGAGCGATTATTGAATTTCAGGAGGCACACAATTATGATCGACTGATCAATCCAAATAGGTTTTTTGGTTGAGAACCGATTTACGCTCTATGCATATCTCCTGAAATTCAATAATCGCTCTTTCACCTACGAAACACGTACACTCCAAAGCTTTGTAGAAATTCAAATCATGAATGCAAGCCAAATGAATAAAATTGAATAATAAACCCCAGTGAATCTGCGAAAAAATTATGGTACATTATCGGTTTCAAATTTCATGGTTTTTGAATTTGGTTTTTTAATGATTTTATGGCATTTGTGGCACGTGACATACAGCGTTTTGTTTTGTCTTGGGCCTAGGTTTGTCTGCGGGGCAAAATCTTGTGTCCAAGTGTGTATACCATATTCATATGGGGCAAAAAGTTTCCTGCCGAACAAGGGACAACGAAACCGAGGTTGTGAGTCCAGCACGAAACCCCTGCGCTACGGGTCCCACATCGAATGATCTTCTAATTTGTTTACTTAGCAATGCGAAGACGGATGTTGGCAGTATAAAATCATGCCATACATCGGGAATGGTTTGAGCTACAGATCTGGGGAGGGGCTTATTCGATTCCTCATGGAAAGTTCTTTAAAAAAAGTTCTTATTTAGGCCTTGATTTTTGTTGAGATTTTTAGGGATTTTACGAAACTTTGACAACCCTTAAAGGGCACATTAAATTAAGTGAGAGAGCTGGCTAAAGAATTGGGGCGTTGTCGGACCAATATGGATTTTTCAAAATTGATTTTTTGCTCCAGCCGTTTGGGAGAAAACGTACGGCGGATGGAAGGAACATTTTTTATTGCAGATTCGTATTCTACACCCTTTGAAACGTAAACCATGAAATTTTCAGGGGGGTTAAAATTTTTTTTTTTTTCAAGAGCGATTACAATGGTTTATTATTGGATAATAAACCAAAATAAATAACATACCAAGTCAATCTTTCCAGTGATATATAGATTAGTTTGTCAAATAGATCGAAAACTATAACAAAACATTAACATTTGTAAAACCTTCAGAAAATCTTTTTTTTTTTTTTCCAATAAACTCTGGATTTGAACCGACCACTATCTACTCTAAAGTCGATTGCTATGATGTCACAGCTAGGAAGTGTAGCTAGTGTAACATCCATAGAATATTGTCCTCCGATTTTGCACAATGCAGAAGACTGAGATAAGTTGAGGGCCATGCAGCTTGAACTAGAAGGCGATGTAGGGAATTTTACTCTATTAAGTTGGCAGCCATGACAAAATCTCGTTCCATTTTGATACATTCCATTCGATTATCCGCATTTATTCATTGATTTTTCTCTTCCCTAGTGTTCGTATAATGTTCACTGTGTTTTCCTTGTATCTCTCGTTTCAACAGTCTATATTCTCCTACTAACCCTGTCCTTTCAACTGCATCACAGACCACTTGATTTTCATCAAAATCGTGCAATGGACAAGCAGCCAGCAATGTGTTCTCGATAGACATAAAACTGTATGGAGTTAGGCCCGAAAATTCATGTACAATGTGTTCAAGAGTTTTACGAGGAAGAAGAATGACGAGAATGAGAAGTACCAATAACGCCTTTGAGGCGACGAGTGTCTTGGCCCGAACAGTCGGCAATATGCGGGGGAGTTGTATGCCAAACTTCATCAGATCCCTCTGAAACAATAATTCGTCAATATAGAGACATTTATTTGTATTGATACAAGGGAGGGGGGGGGGGGAGGTTGGATCAATCATGTAATACTTATTAATACTGTAATTACCCAAAGTAATAGGACAACAAGCAGTATGTTCAACAATAAAGCGATACCTGTTTAGATCGTAATATTCTCTACCAACTGCGAGTTACTCAAACCCACGAGCTCTCAGTTCTCATTATTCGTTTCAATATCGAAGGTTGACTGTAATCGATCCCATGGCTGAATAGATCACTTGGCTGTGTTGTGGCTGGACCCCCAGATGCTTTCAATTAGATCTATGGCTAAAATTCAATGCACATCAATATGTATTAACGTGATTTCGTAACTTTCTTTGTTAACTTCCCAATTGCTCTCATTCGTCCTGCATCATTTACTAAAGCTCATAATATTTGCATCATTGATTTTGGTTTATTATTCAATAATAAACCATTGTAATCGCTCTGGAAAAAAAATTCTAACCCCCCTGAAAATTTCATGGTTTACGTTTCAAAGGGTGTACAATCCGAATCTGCAATAAAAAATTTTCCGTCCGTCCACCGTACGCCGTACGCACGATATCTCCGAAACGGCTGGAGCAAAAGATCTGAAATTTTCGGGAAAAATCCATCTTGGTCCGACGACGCCCCAATTCTTGAGCCAGCTCTCTCACTCAATTTAAAGTGCCCTTTAAGGGCTGTCAAAGTTTTGTAAAATCCCTAAAAACCTCAAAACAAGTCGAATCGGCCTAAATATTTACCTATTTGAAGAACATACCATGAGGAATCGAATGAGCCCCTCCGCAGGTCCGTAGGTCAAAACATTCCCGATGTATGGCCCGATTTATGGTGCCAACATTAGCGTTTTTTGGTTTATTATTGTTTGTTTGTAACCTAGTGATGCCGATAGCGTCGAGTTGTAGTGAATGTGGATACTGGAGTGATAGCCGATGTGGATACTTGTAGTTTATAGCCGATACACGGGTTGAAGCATTCTGATATGCATGAAACGCTGATAATATATAGGTAATTATTATTCAATATTATTACTGGGGTTTATTATTATTATAGCACGTAAATCGGTTGTTAACCAAAATACCTATTTGGATTGATCAGTTGATCATATTTGTGTGCCTCCTGAAATTCAATAATTGCTCTATCACCTGTGAAAAACGCTGCAAATTCTTTCACTGGGGTTTATTATTCAATTGGCTTGCGTTCATGATTTGAATTCCTACTAAGCTTTGGAGTGTGCGAGTTTCACAGGTAATAGAGTGATTATTGAATTTCAGGAGGCACACAAATATGATCAACTGAACCATCCAAATAGGGTTTTTGGTTGAGAACAGATTTACGTGCTCTATGCGTATCTCCTGAAATTCAATAATCGCTCTCTATCACCTGTGAAAAACGCACACTCCAAAGCTTAGTAGGAATTCAAATCATGAACCGCAAGCCAATTGAATAATAAACCCCAGTGAAAGAATTTGCAGCGTTTTCTTGTCTTTTCTGTTATCATTGTGTATTATACCAGGTCGCTAGCGGACGTCACCTCCCTAGCAATGCATGTTTATCAGTATCCCCCACTTTCGTTTCTGTTTCATATTACGTTTTTCTGGAAAGAGGTCCTGACTAAAGCATATTCATGCTAAAATTACCTTAAGTGTAAATATAATCCGGGTTAGGCGTCGCAATGAATCGTCTCATGCCATTAACTGGGTTAAGCAACTTCCAGCATGATGAGTACCTGGATGGGTGACCGCTTTTGAAAGTACATTTGTGATGAAGTTTCCAAGCGTTGAGTACGGTGAACCGCTCTCTCAATCAGTCCAAATTTTTATTCTCCTTCAGTAGGACGACTGATGATGTCCATAGGATAAGTGGCAATGCCAGTTGGACGAAAAGCCCTAACCTGACAAGGTTGTCTACTTTACTCAAAATTGGAATCTTATTATTTAATGTAAAAGTTGTTCAACTTTTACGATAATATTGAGGAACAGTGCTTCAAACCGTACAGTATTTGCCTGTCTTACGACGATAATTTGTCACTGTTAACCGGCCGCATCAACCGCACCGACTCCCTTGGAATTCCGAAAAGGGAGACTTCAACTTTGTAATGCCAGAAGGAAAAACTTTCTTCACCCCTCATCTTCATCAATATTGAGATTCTGAATCCCGCTCTGAGACAGGTAATTAATTCAAACTTTTGTTCAATCTGAATGATTAATGGCTTTTCAGAATAAATGTTGTAGGTTTTTTTGAGAGGGGTGAGACTCGCCACCACCTCTCGCTCCCTCGCTCCGATCTGCCCCAGCGTCACTGGTTTCGGATGTCGATAATGAAACTCGAGTTCTGCTGTTGAAAACCCGTCAGTCAGAATTCATAATTTTCCTCATGTCATGGTCTGTAACTAGCAGAGCATGGTAGTGAATGGATGATGTTCTTATTTATGCTTCCGAGTTTACCTATGCGTTGCGGAAGCTGTGTTCTCACTTTTAGCAGTTGAGAAATGGTGTCTCTAAAATCGGAATTTCTAATTATATTTTGGGTTTTAGACCATTCTGAAAAACTTTCGTATCGTTTCTGAGTGAATCTGTCCGTGTGTCTGCTGATTATGTCGCCTTATTCTGACAGTTTTATTAAATTTTGATGAGTTTTCACCCTTATTTTGAGCATCATTAGAAAATGCCAGCAACTCGAAATTGATCAAGCTTGATGAAAAATGGTGGGGAAATCGTTCAAATTCCTGCCTACAATGCCTACGTTCATGCAGAAACGAGGGAGCGTGGTTTGCGGATACCTGAACTGTGCGAACTCATCTCGAACTTGGGCAAAGAAGAGAAATGCGAAGCAAAAATGGTAGCGAGCAAAAGGTGCCCTCTTTGATGAAGAAGCACGTTCAGCAATTTGGCCCACTCAGCAAATACAGTGTGCAGAGACTGTACACTCAACTAAGGATGGGTGTGAACTGAAGGGTTGCTTGAGGTGAGGGAATCGGGTGATTGGCTATGGAAAGTAAAAATGAGCAAGGAACTGGCAAACGATTGCGGCAGTGAAGATCCACAGTGGTTCTCTGATCACGAGATTCTAGGTTGAGGTTCAATAAAAACGCTGCAAATTCTCTCACCGGGGTTTATTATTCAATTGTGTTGCGTTCATGATTTGAATTTCCACTAAGCTTTGGAGTGTGTGTGTTTCACAGGTGACAGAGCGATTATTGAATTTCAGGAGGCACACAATTAACTGATCAATCCAAATAGGTATTTTGGTTGAGAACAGATTTACGTGCTCTATGCATATCTCCTGAAATTTAATAATCGCTCTATCACTGTGAAACACGCACACTCCTAAGCTTAGTAGAAATTCGAATCATGAACGCAATTGAATAATGAACCCCAGTGAAAGAATTTGCAGCGTTTTCTCATGTCGTGAGCACATTAGTGGACATTTTGAGCAGTATTTACAGTAAAAATGTACAATTTATTAAAATGCCTCATTAATTTTTTTTTAACCGAACGAATCAACGCATGATGAAAAGCAATTTTCTCCCAGAAAAATACGCGGAAAAAAGTTGGTTCCCCATTAGCGCGATAGAAAATTCAACGCCCTTTCCAATAGTGGAATAAGATATGAAATCGCACTCAAAATGTGGGAGATATGGCCGGTTTAATGCGGTATGGTCAAAGAAACGAGAAAAATCTTAAAATTGGAAAAAACCGCATTTCCAAGGGTGTAAACAAAAATCGCTAAGAGGCATTTTCGATCAGAAATTTTCCGTAGAATCATCTCCTGGCCTGTAACCGTCACGAAATGTACCACTCTGTATATCTCATAAATGCAAGAGTTCGTATACGTAAGACAGATTTTCTTGGAAACCGCGGTTTTGGGTTTTACTCTATCAGAACAAGTTCTAGCAAGATGTTCTGACAGCCATTTGGGCTCCAGGATTCAAAGAAGGACCTTGCAGTTAATGTTTAGATTTTTCCGGACAGACTTACTGTTAACCAAAGTGCTGTGACTGAAAAAAGGTAGGGTAGGCGAAATTCCTCACACTGAACGGAAAATCCATCTGCCTTGTCACCGAAATTCACTTAAATTTGGAGAGTCGATAGGAAAAGATCTAATCACCCATATGATATCGTAATATTCGTAGGTATTGCCCACGAAGTAACTTGGTTCTCTATAACAACTAACATTTCCATTCGATTTTGATGATATTCTCTGGGAACGAGCAGTTGTTGATGAGGATATTTTCCCATCAATACCATATGCCGAGAATGAATAATTATCTCCACCCATTCACAAATGAAATACCACACGTCAAATATGAATGGGTTATATCATATGAGTTCCATTAGGATAGTGTTCAGGTGAACCGAAGGAAGATGTAAACGGTTGTGCAGTTAAGTGATGGAGGCTGTATTTTAAATGAATGCGTACATGCTCAATGAACGAGTATGGAAATACGTAATTCAATTCGTATTCTCGATACAGTGAACCAATCAAATAAAAAAGGTGTTGTTGAATAGAACCTTAGGGCGCTTATGCCAAAGTTGAGGTTTCGCGGGTAGCCAACAATACAAAATATGCTGCTTTGCCACTACTTTGAGAAGTCACTTTGACAAATATGATATGAAGTCAGTCAAGTTTGATAAATAACTGCTGCATATCTTTTCTGGAGCCACATATTTTAGATCAAAGCCACTACTTGTTTAATGGCCCTGCTACGCAGGTTAAAAGAAAATGAACACAATTTTTTTTTTCGTATTAATTGCGACTGAAAAATCAAATATTTCATCTAGCAATTTTAATATCAATAAAGTCAAATCTAGTCCTTTATTATATTTGAATAAGTGATAACTAGCACAACTAGTTTTGAGACGTCGGATTTCACCTTCGTTGTCCGAAACGTAGAGCATCACGTGTTTGTGGAGGCGATGTTCATGCTTCCTTGCGTATTTCATATCTTCAAATCTGAATATCATCGTTTCGCATGCCATATATCGCCATTTAATATTTGATCAAAGCCCCAACTTTACGGGCGAAGGATCTGCTTATATATAAGCAGTTTGTTGTGGAGAGAGAGATGGGAATTCCTTCCCATTAGCCAATACTGGCTCCTTCTGTACTTGATTTTAAGTTCTTTCTCTTCTATGTGTTATTCCAGTTTAATTTGGAGTCAAGTGTCAAACCCAAGTACTTAACTACTTCAGTATGCGGTATTTTATTCGAATATATCTCAACATCCAAGATTGGGACTTTTCGGTGAGTTTGATGTGGGCTGATTTTGATTCGTTCAGCTTCATTCTCCACATCTTGGTCCATTTACAAACCTCAATAGAAAGTTACATATTTTTACCGTATCATCTGCAAAGGTGGCAACAGTTGTGCCTTCTTGTTGGGGTAAGTCCCGTGTGTACAGGAGGTAGAGTACTAAACAACACAATGAGGTAGGATAATAACAATATTAAAAGACAAAAAATCGTATATCCTTTCCCCGAGGAGAAATTATCAATTGTCGGGGGGAAAAAAGGCTTTTCTCGTCGATATAATAAGACAATATAGTGTGAATTTCAGTCAAAGTACATATTTGGTTACGTATTTACCGATTATCAATCAACCTCCTTCAAAAATGAAGCAACAAGAAAGAAAAGGCTTTATTCATAAATAATAAACCAAAATTGGTTGGGACCTACATGAAAAAAGAAGGCGATTCGTCATCGTCACCTGCTTTCAGGCAGCTCAGAATTATAGGGAGAACAATCCTAGAGTAGGTACTTATCTTGCTCTAGCTTTATCTCGTGTACCACACGTACGAGTATCATCCTAGGACAGCGCCTCTGGAGTGCAAGTGGACATTTTTTTCAAAAGCCCCAAGCCGGGTGCAGCTGTTCAAGGAGATATATCCCGAGTTACATTTGCCTCCTCAAGCAGTAGTAACAAGATGGGGAACTTGGTTGGATGCAGCTGACTACTACAGCAGTAACTTCGACAAAATGAAGGATATTATTTCACACCTAGATAAAGACTCGGCTGCAGCCTTTCCCCGTGCCATCGAGTTGATGGAGAAATGCTTCTTGAAAAATGAGTTGGCATTTATCAGCAGCAACTACACCTTTTTGGTGAAAACCATCACTTAGCTCGGATCTCAAAACCAGACATTGGTAAAAAACGTGGACCACGCCCAAATTGCAGTCCAAAAGTTGGAAAATACACAGGGAGACGTTGCAAACAAAATCAAAACAAAAATCTGAGACGTTTCCAACCTAAATCCGGGATGGAAAGATATTCTGCTGATCGCTGATATCCTCAACGGAGAACAAGTAACAGACCGGTTGAGCGTAAAACTCACCCCAAGCGATACGGCGGCTTTCGTCAGTGCCCCAATTACATCTGTTGATGTCGAGAGATTTTTCAGCTGATACAAGACCATTTTAAGACCTGACCGTCGAAGCTTTTCGTTTGAAAATTTTAAAAATCATGTGGTGGTAAATGCGAATAATTTTGATTAATAAAATTCCCTTTGAATTCAGTGCAATTGGCACCAGCGTTTATAATTTTCGATTTTACATATTTTATTTTTTATTTTACATATTTGGCAAAAATAGATACATATTATATGTACATATTTTGCATTTTTAACTGCATATCAATCCTAGCCCTAGTGATAACTATAAAGGGATCCCAGCCAATATTAGGGAGGTCCCAGGAGAGCCAAGTTAACGAGAGTGTAAGAGCCGGCTAAAACGAAGGAGAGAACTGACTCCAGATTCTTTTAACCAAAACGGGAAAATTTTGTTTGGAGGGGAAGTGAAGAAAATTGAGAGTGGGGAATCGCGGGGAGCAGAGAGTAGGTAGTAGAAACCAATCAGAGACGGGGTTACAACTACCCCAGGAAACCCCAGGGTGCTAGGGGGGAGACTGCAGGTGACTGACCGTTCGCCAGAAAGAGGGTGGCTTGGGAACAACCAACGGCGCAAAGCAGCTTGGGAAATTTGGAGTCCATTAAAGGCTTTAAATATTTTCACATAGGAGCGGGGTTTCCAGGATTAACGGGCAATGAGGTAACCAACAGCGGCACTTAAGGCCACGGTGCGGTCCCGTTACATGTGGGCCTTGAATACGAGTCGAGGGTGGTTTTGAAGAGGTAATGACCTAAATACTGAAAAATTCTTCAAGATCTAAAACCATTTCAGATACATCTGAACGGATAGTATCATAATTAGCTGCTGCGCATGCCCGAACCTAAAATCCCGATTTCAAGAATTCATCCGATTTTTAGGGATTGTATGGTTTATTTATTGAGATTAAGTTTTTATAAACAAATTGAATCACAATAATTGAATATGAAAGCACATTTATACTACAGATATGAGGGAGGTATCTAACGCACCCAACTAAGCGTACTTTTAAACACATTGGTAAGTTAGGCCTGCCTTACACGGACCTCAGATACATAACATCACATTAATGTATGATCCGTTTTTAAATGTTTTATAATCCCGAAAAAAATACAAAAAAATGAATTAGGTACACCTTCCATTCACTTCCTTTCATAATGAAATTTGAAATGGAAATCAGTACCACAACTAGACCAAGTTATTAATTGGATGGAAAGAGGGTAAGGAAAATCGGCTGTAACATAGTGAAGTTCTAGCGATTCATCACTATTACCCCCTCTACTCATCCCCTCCCACAAGTAATTTGAAAGTTCTGAATTAAGTTTCAAAACTAGACCGAAATTATTAATCGAACAAGAAAGGAGCAAGAAAACCTGCAGTACGAGCAGAGCTTGAATGGATTTTATACCCCCTCACCACTATTAGCCGACCCGTCAGAAAATTCATAACTTTCGAGGTTTGTTGTACATCAAGACTATAAATGGGGTCGAATAGAAAGATATAAGAAAATAAATCAATAAAATTAGATGAAAATATGAAGGTATAACGATTTATCGCTACTATCCATTCACCTCCTTCCTTGAAAAAAATTGAAAGTTCTAAAATAATCTTCAAACGTATTATTAAATGTTGAAATTTTGATCAACGAAATAAGAATGACGAAAATCAGTTGAATTGTGCCGATAATATTTTCGGGATTAACCTTCCAAATCCTACCTTCCGTCGTAAAATTCAAAATTTCCAAGGTTCGTTACGCCACTAGAGTAAATTTGGCGCACCATTAAATATAAATGAAAGAAAACTAAACTAAATAAAAGTGGGGAGGAAGCCCAGGTTTACCCGACGCCGGCCCTTGGGATTTTCGAAATAGAGGAAGATGGAGGAGGGAGAGGTATGGAAGGAAGTGGTGATACCACGAAGTACTCCTGACGAGATGCCCTACTGTGTAGCACTTTTCCCGCTCTCCGCGCCATAACGGTCCTTGATGTTATTAGGCGCAACTCCTTTTAACTCAGATACCGCTTGCCGCAGGTCGTTTCTATAATATTTTCTTTTCTAAGCCAACCAGGTCTGCTCCTTGTCCATGCTGCCACTGACAGCGTGGACATCCAGGATTATGGCAGACCCATTGGGATTAATAACGATATCTGGCTTCTTGTCCTGGTCACTTGGTATATGATACAGCCTGATACGTTCGAAGGAGGCGTACCTTCTGCTGTGGCTTCAGTGGAGACTTGGTGACACGAGCTCTGCTTGGATATGGTGGCACCACCCAGAAGTCGACCACAATGTACTTACTGACCTCCATCACGGATCGGGGAGAGTTAGAAGAGTTTGCCCTGGTTAAGTTGGTAACCTGATGGGACCAAAGTTACCGACCCACATTTAGCCAGGTTAGCATACACTCACAGAAAAACACACTTCTATGATTCTTTTATGGATTCGGTCTTGAATTGGTCTGCAACGGATTTGTATGCAGTTATTTTATTTCTCATGTTTGGGTAGTCCCTCCCCCCCGGTGTGAATTGATCTAATAGGAATCCCTCTACTGACAAAACCTTGCTTCAGAGGGACGTCCTAAAAAAACGTTATTTATCAAACTCCCCCTCGAAAGGGAAGCTTTCACGCCATTAAATAAAACGACAAAAAACCTAAATTAAATTGCGTGGGGGGACCCCAGGTTTACACAACGCCGTGTCTTCCCCAGGGATTAAAGAAGTTGAGGAAGATGGAGGAGAGAGAGAGGGAACACACTCATAAACAATCCAAAAATCTACCTAAAACGGTACAAACTGGACTTAATCACGAAAATTGTAGAAGTTCGGAAGATTCTGTCGAGAATCAAGTGCAAACCAATATCAACTCCACTTCTTCCCGGATCCAAATTATCCAAAAACATGGAACGAAGAACACCAGAGGGGAAGGAAATCTTGGAGAAAACTCCATATCAGGGATTAATAGGATCTCTCATGTACTTGGCGACAACAACTCGACCTGACATATCGCATTCGGTTAGCGTGTTGAGCCAATTTAACACGTGTTACGGACCCGAGCACTGGAAAGCGGCTCCGTAACACTCCTTCTCCAATTCGAAATTGTTTGAAAGAATCTGGAAGCTGTAGAGTAGGAGAATTGTAACCAGATCGTCCACTATGACCATCTCTATCTCCTTCAACTTGTCTACCGTTTCAAAGAATTCAGCGACATGGTTCCTCATATCACCCTCGTCTTTCATTTTCTGTAAGATCAATTTTTTCAAGAGCATGGCTTTTCTAGCTGGTCCTTGTGACGCAAAGATCTTATGCAACTTGTCCCATACTTCCTTCGAAGTGTTGCAATCTTTAATTTGTCGCAATTCGGATGGACTCTTAGCCAAAATTATGTCAGACATCGCTTTACCGTCTGCAGTGTCCCATGCAGAATCTTCAACTTTGGTTTTCAAAATTGTTCCATTGACATAACCCCAAAAATCGTTTTTTGTGAGGATGGCCTTCATTTGGATCTTCCAAGTGTCAAAGTTATCGTTTGTCAATGGCTCGATTCTTGGCGTCGACGTCATCTTCTGACTTTGCAATGGACCAATAATTCTTACTGAATTCGTCTTATCACCAGCGTGCTCAGACCTATAACCTGTAGGAAATTATCTACGGTAGAGTCGGTACAGCTCATAAGCGGATGATGTTTTTTAATAATATTTTATACAAAAATTGTTTCACCAATTTTCAAAGACAAACAACACGGACTGAACTAACACATATGTAGTCGTTAAGAAGAATATAAATATCCACTGGATCGGATTTCTACATCAAGAACACAATTCCTGTTGAAATCTCAAACAACTTACCTGTCTGCTGCTATCTGAAAATTACAAAAATAATTATCCGGGATTACTAGCGTTTTATCGAATAAGATCTTTCACGTAGTATTTCCGGACATTCTGAGCGCATGATTCTTTCGATAGCCTTATCATTTCCTATACATTTCCAGGTTGTTTTCAGGAGTTGTCGTTGTGGTTTCCTGTGAGTGACTCATGTCTTTCAAAAGAATCCCAATCTAAAGTGCCAGTGGAATTCCAGTTGACGCAGCGGCAAGGCTAATTCAGTCGAGGGCTCCAACAACTCTGGAATCTACGCTGAATAAGCATCCGCTGATTGATTTTCGATCTTCCTTTCCCCCCGCTGAACACAGCCGTTCAACTTGATTTCATTTCGCTAATTCAGCTTCAGTTTGATGTTCACTGTCTACTTTAATAATTGAATTATTGCGTACTAGTCTTTTCACTGCATTGCACACCAGTCCCTTTGAGTTGATGTTTCACCCCAGCTTCTCGTATTCATTTATCATTACAATTTAGCAACGTTGATGTAGTATATATGTTACTGTACAAGCTCCAACTGCGGTAAATGTTGGGATTCACCAGAAAATCCAATTATCTTCGAATAGTGTTGGTGACAGCTCGCAATCGATATGAAAAAAGCTGCAAATTTTTTCACTGGGGTTTATTATTCAATGATTCATGATTTGAATTTCTACTAAGCTTTGGAGTGTGCGCGTTTCACAGGTGATAGAGCGATTATTGAATTTCAGGAGATATGCATAGAGCACTTAAATCGGTTCTCAACCAAAATACCTATTAGGATTGATCAGTTGATCATATTTGTGTGCCTCCTGAATTTCAATAATCGCTCTATCACCTGTGAAACACGCACACTCCAAAGCTTAGTAGAAATTCAAATCATGAATCATTGAATAATAAACCCCAGTGGAAAAATTTGCAGCGTTTTTTTCAAGAGCGATTACAATGGAAAAATATTCTATTTGAAAATTTTAAATTTCGTAAGACGGAGCATGCATATCAGAATGCTTCAACCCGTGTATCGGTTGTAGCAAGAATGAGAATTTGTTCAATATGTTCGTTAAGAGGAAAACTCTCTTGATGGTAACGAACATATTGATTTGTGGTGTTCCACAAATTGTGGAGGCGAGTGAATTCCAATACTTATCCAGTAATCCCGGCGTTTTGATCAATCAATCCTACGGGGAAATATTTAAGGATAAATTATGAAAGAATTGAAACCTAAAAAAAATGTCGAGGTAAGAAGGTAGTTTTTTGTTGATTCAGGTAGAAATTAGTTCCCAGAATCGAATAAGACCTGTACGATCACCCGTTTGCTCACTAATCACAGGTCTGTCTTTAAACACAAGAGTGGAAGCTATAAAACTAACTGGAGACAGACCCGCAGTAAGGTTGATACTTCACACAGATACTAGCCATATCGCTATCTTCGATCGAGTTATTCATATATTTGGCGGGCAAGTGAAGGGTAGATAGGCGTTTTATTTTATCCAGTTACATTTCAATTGTTCTTTCGTGGATTGCAAGGTTTTCTCGATATACACTACAACGTGTTTTTGTTTCGTACAAAGAGACCAGTAAATTTTGGTGTTCACTGAGTTATATTCAAGACGAAGTCATTCTAGAAGTAAATTGCAAGGTATGGAGACACACTGATCAGCAGAAGGAACCGTGATGCTAATTTCCTCCCTAAACGCACTACCGTGCTGACATTTAAATGGGGGTCTATTTAGACCATATAGAAAACAATTACAATAATTGTAATTGTTATATAATTATTATATAATGTACCACAGGTAAGTGGTTTACGGAGAAAGGAAACCAATAGAGAAATAGTAAACCTTCGTGTAATAATTCGCAGCGTTTTCTGCTTGCTGCAATATCATGAATGATTATCTTGCAGTGGAATCAGCAGAGTTATGATTTTCTTTGCTACTTCCGAGTTCAATTGTGATTGTAAGTGGATGATAACAGGTGACACAATTAGCTAGATCACCTTCACGGTGTTGGCGTTCCATAGGGAGCGGGTCCGTTTCACGGTTGCTTCAGACACAAAAGACGTGGACAGAGCAGGAGGGAAGAAAAGCACCGAGGGTGAGCCCTGCCAGGCGCCTCAGGGCAAAATCCAGCTCTTCCCAACCCATCCACGCTCCAACAGGCTCCTTTCCCTCGGCCATATTGTTATGTTAATACATTTAAATTGTGCATTATGTGACGGATAATTCCCGTGGTCCCTCCATCCCCGCCTCTTCCTTCCTTTACACAATTGAATTCCTTCCGGGCTGCTGACCTCCTTTTATCCCTTCGTCTGCCCCCTTCAGCGAAGATGTTTTGCGGTCGGTTAGAGGGACGTTTTTCCACGAAAGAGCGCGAGCCACTCAAATCAACTGTACTTATTCATACCGGAACTTCCTCCATTACTACCAGATTCAGCTTGGAAACGACTTACCGATGGTTACCATGAATTGCAAACCTGAATGTGACTCCAGAATACAAATGATTTGTATTGACCACTCAATCACTACATGAACAAAGGCACTCTCTCCACTACCGTTATTCGGAAATTGCATCTGGTGAATTTTATACTGTAGGGAAGTAGTTATCTTAGTTCCTCCACTGATTACTTCCTCTTCTGAAGGAAGATAGTGGTTTTTTGGCAAAGTTCTGGTTAGCGGATCAGTATTTGGAAAAAAATCTGATGCGTACAGTTTGCTTCGAAACTGCCTGTCCGGAAAAAATATTCCCTCTCCCCAGCTGGTGTCCAACCAATCAACTGCTCGTATTCACTTTCCGAATAGCTTGCCAGATGGATGTGAATCCAGCTTTACTTCAGCCAGTAGTGTGGGGCCTTTCATAACCATTTTGTACAAATCGCTGCATGGCATTTTTGTTCGTATTATACTTAAGAGCGAAAATCCACTTAACGCTGTCCAGGGCGAGGCGGTTTTGGGCTTTTGTCCACTGGCAGTCAATCAGAGAATATTCTCTCAACATTCGCGTTGTGAGAGGGAATGACGAATATGAACTGAGCAATAATCAGAAGTTCTGACGAGCCAGCAGCACTAACGGTTTCAAAAAATGCCAACCATTTTTTACGTGCTGGTTGATTCAAGAAGGTCTCGCTCTGAAGGTTCGAAGCGACGAATTTTATCAAGTTGCTGATCCGGTCAAAGAGCCCATCGCCCATCGCTTTCAAGTAAGTCATGTTCCCCAGCTATGAGTTTGCTCATGAACCAGTTATAAGTTTTTGTCCTCGACTAGATACTAGGTTGATTTCCAGTAAGTACCTGCCTACTTGTTTTTTGGGGATTTTTCGAGAAAAAAGAGAAAAAAAATAAAAAAACTGAAAAAAGGACATTTTGTCAATTTTCAGAAAAAAAACAAGGAGCGAGGACAGAGCGAGAAAACGCTGCAAATTCTTTCACTGGGGTTCATTATTCAATTGGCTTCCGTTCATAATTTGAATTTCTACTAAGCTTTGGAGTGTGCGTGTTTCACAAGTGATAGAGCGATTATTGAATTTCAGGAGGCACACAAATATGATCATCTGATCAATCCAAATAGGTATTTTGGTTGAGAACAGATTTACGTGCTCTATGCATATCTCCTGAAATTCAATAATCGCTCTATCACTTGTGAAACACGCACACTCCAAAGCTTAGTAGAAATTCAAATTATGAACGCAAGCCAATTGAATAATAAACCCCAGTGAAAGAATTTGCAGCGTTTTTTTAATGTAAAAAGACTAGTATTGCGTTTCTATTTAAAACAAGCCAATTGAATAATAAACCCGAGTGAAAGACTACTTATTTACCCCATTAATAATATTGAATAATAATCCCCAGTAATAATATTTACCTATATATTATCAGCGTTTCATACATATCAGAACGCTTCAACCCGTGTATCGGCTATAAACTACAAGTATCCACATCGGCTATCACTCCAGTAACCACATTCACTACAACTCGACGCTATCGGCATCACTAGGTTACAAACAAACAATAATAAACCAAAAAACGCAAATGTTGTCACCATAAATCGGGCCATACATCGAGAATGGTTTGACCTACGGACGTGGGGAAGGGCTCATTCGATTCCTGATGGTATGTTCTTCAAATAGAGAAAAATTTAGGCCGCTTCGACTTGTTTTGAGGTTTTTAGGGATTTTACAAAACTTTCACAGCCCTTAAAAGGCACTTTAAATTGAGTGAGAGATCTGGCTCAAGAATTGGGGCGTCGTCGGACCAAGATGGATTTTTCCTGAAAATTTCAGATCTTTTGCTCCAGCCGTTTGGGAGATATCGTGCGTACGGCGGACGGACGGAAAAATTGTTATTGCAGATTCGGATTCTACACCCTTTGAAACGTAAACCATGAAATTTTCAGGGGGGGTTAGAATTTTTTTTTTCCTGAGCGATTACAATGGTTTATTATTGAATAATAAACCAAAAAGGACATGTCCTTCTTAAAAACAACGTCTGGTAACCCTTGTTGTGATACAGAACTTACAGTGGTACAGAGTTTAATTTACCTCCGTTTCAGTTGTACGTAAATATTGAACATCATGCATTCACTTGGTATAACAAGAAAATACGTACTAGTACTTTCCACCATCACGATATTCTACATCCAAATTGTTTATTTTATATTCTAAAATCGACATGTAATTGAGTACGAGAAAGGGAGCCTGCAGTTCCCATTTTCGCCGATATAATTTCACCTCTGTGGCGCTGGGTTTATACTAGCCCCGGGACTCACGGTTGGGTGGAATAATTCAACCCCGTATCCACCAAAGTGCTCTCCGGTAAAATCAAAAATGCATAACCCCTGCATCGGCTATGCATTGTAACTTGAATCCTCGATGGGAGGC
The DNA here is from genome assembly GCA_031894815.1 of Creontiades dilutus. Lineage (NCBI taxonomy): Eukaryota > Metazoa > Arthropoda > Insecta > Hemiptera > Miridae > Creontiades > Creontiades dilutus. The sequence continues at coordinate 67,372 of JAVIWC010000996.1, read as the reverse complement.
GGCGATACTGTTGAAATATCCAATTATTTGAAGCCACCCCTTCCCCATCCCATCCCCTTCTACCCTTGTAGATCAAGAAACTCCGATACTTTTCTAACCTCGCTCCGACTACAACGAAACATCTCTCACGTTTAAAACCCCAAGATGATCATAGGCGGCTCTAGACTGATTTTTCTGGGGGGGCTAACGGGCTATAGCGCCCGTTATATATAAATATTATATTTTAATATGTAGGTACATAACATATATTTTTTGCCACACTACTGTGTAATTAGCTGTTTTCTATACGTGTTTATCACCTGAGAAAATCCATCATTACATTGTTTACGGAAGCCTTTTTAAAAGAGAAAAAAAAAATGGTGAGTGGTTTGAGGCTACAGTAAAACAATGTTTACTATTGTAAAGTAATTTTGCTGATATAAACAAACATGTCTCATGTGTTATTGTTATTATTTGTCTATCAAACATTCCTAACTACGGCTGCAAGTAAACATAATATTGATTTGAATCAGTTGTTACCAAATGGGTCTATCCTAGTTATTTTACTCGTACACAATTATTAAAATTGATCTTTTAAAGAAGATTTAAAGGGTTGTTTTGCTTCTTCATGAAAATTATCGTTCATGTCTCGCCTCGAAAGTCCTATTCCGAGGTTCTCGTTCAAAACAGGAGCGGAAAGTGGTTCACATATTCTCGACCATTTTTAAAGTGCCCGATAAATATCGCACTTCAAGCATATGGTCTTGAATATGCAATGACTCACTTTCTAGTCTTGTTATGAAATATACTATTGTAATAAATAGACAAATACTTTAAAATAGTCGAGGAGAAACAACAAAGAACAAGCGTTCGGCAACAATTCGACCTGAGAATGGTTGATTGGTAGCTAGGTTATGTGTATAAGGTTGTATACTGCGTAAATATGTAATTGCCATAATTTAAACTAATAGTTAATTTTACAATTATTGTTTAATCTTTGTTTAACTGACACTATGTTTAATCGGATTCAATCAAAAAATAAGTGGCTTTTTAATTTAAAAAATCAAGGTTATTACTTGGATTAGGTAGGCTATATAAACTTTAGGTTGTCAGACAAATTTGGGGGGCTAAGCCCCCCCAAGCCCCCCCTTTAGCCGCCTATGAAGATGATAGATATTACTTGTATTTTATTACTTTCAATAATGGACAATAAATCTTTGAGAGAATTGTATGTTTCTTAGTGATAGACTTCACTTTAACGTATGAGCCCACCTATAACGCGTTCTACGTTTTACGTTCATCCGTTCGTTTTCTCTAAGGGAAAAAATAACGCCAACACGTATGAGAATATGAAGTGCTTGGGCAACGTAAAAATCGAGAAGAATCGTTTGAGGATGGAACCAGCTGATGCAATAACAATGGAGTTTTCTTTTCAGTTGTCTTCTTCGATTAGATACCTGTACAGTTCATGAAACTTCACTTTCTGTGCAAACCCTAGGAACAAGAAAAACCACCAATTTACTTAAATGACCTCTAGTTTTATTATTCACTTAATAAAGTTATAGCAATCATGAAACGTTTGAGTTAATTAACAAAGTAATCGATCCCCTTTTCAAAGAAATTACGATTCATCAATTAAAGTTATAATTAAACCGGTTGAATTGAACATTGGATTACATACTTGAAACAGTTCCCGAGGGTATCCGGAAATAATTGGCATTGAAGCTAAAATTATTCGAGGAACGAAGGGGAATAATTTTCATTTTGATGGTATTGGATGTTCAGTGCGGACAGTGGAAATATTTGAACGATATCTCCGCTCCAACAACAATCATCCATTAGTCTCCGTCTATATATTTCATCAGTCATTGATGTAAATCGAATAAACGAACGGGCAGCAGATACAATATTTTGAGAACGAAAGGCATTGGCTATCAAATTACGAAAGTCAGACTGTGAAATGTACGAAGGGCCAATAATTTAATAATAAAAATAATTGGTTTACGTATTTTGTGGTATTTATTATATATGCATGATAGCATGACGAAGTTTATATTTGCCTAGAAAGGTATACGTTGTCGACGCTTGAATAAAACTTCGATTTAACTCTACATAAGTTTAATTACAAATAACTCTATACTAAAATTGCTGAATAAAAGCAAACTATTTCAATCAATCACTTTTCCGAAACTATGTGTTCTCAATTTTACAAGACATTACGAATCATTACTCAAAGCTTTATTATTTTTGTATTTGCTAATCGTTCTACAGACATGACAGAAATGAGTGATTTAATTCATCTATCGGACTTGGAATGTGGTGGATTATCTGTTGACAGAATCCATGCCAATAAGATAGGGAGGTTACAACGGCAAAATTACAGTTGCCCGATTTCTAATTTAAAGTAAAACAACAACAAAAAATTGGTCAAGAACTCTCGGAGTTATGCGCGTAACAAGGATTTCACGTTTGCGCATGCGCAGAGGCTACTATTAATCCGGAGATCATGAAACTCATAGGGGACCATCTACACATCAAACTAAACAATCCCTGAAAATTTCATCGAAATTGGTCAAGAACTCCCGGAGTTACGCGCGTAACAAGGATTTCACGTTTGCGCATGCGCAGAGGCTACTATTGATCCGGGGGTCATGAAACCTATAGGGGACCATCTACACCCCAACCCGCACAATCCCTGAAAATTTCATCAAAATCGGACTATAACTTCGTGTAGTTTTGCCCGTAACAAGGATTTGCTGACAGACAGACACACAGACACACAGACAGACACGGAACCAAAATTGTTCAGAAAGGTCTAAAACGCAAAATGCGAGTGGAATTTTAGATTTTGGAGACAAAAAATTTTCACATTCCGAAAGTGAAAACAAAGCTTCCGCTACTTTAGTAGACTCGGAAGCAAAATACGAAATATAATCATTAAGTATTAACAATAAACGATTTTCGAAAAACAGGCAGAATGTTACACGTAGCTGCTTCTTCAGAGCATCCTCCGCATGTTGGCTAAATAAACCAGAGAATATGTTACACCTAGATAATTGTAATTTTTAAGATATCTCCAAGTTTTCCTGGCCACACATGAAACGCAGACCGCTGGCTGAACCACCTCTCCTGAAAACCATCCCCTTAGACTTCCGACAGTTCACTATCAATCCGTTCCGCTCACAATATTCATCCAATATACATTGATGAGTGACGTACGTAGAAGGACTATCGGCTATAATATAGAAATAATATACCTTTGAGTAATGATTCACAGCAACTTTCATGGTCGAGTGTAAAGATGTTACGGTGTCTTTAGCGTTATTTTCCGACACTATTGAGCCACTCCTTGGGAAAGATAACGCCCTCAGCTCTTCACTCGTTGGAAAGATCGAAATGACCTTATGCTGTCTAAATCGCTCTGTAATTGAAGGCAGCTTAGCCACGTGCAAAGTAAATGAACTAAAAGCGATCCACGTGTTATAAAGCCAAAGCTTTTGGATAGTAACTATAGGAAATCTGATGAATAAGACATGTTCATGTTATATGTACGTACGGAGAAGGTGAACAGCAATTTAATTCAGTTCTCGAGATCATTAGAAATGGATTGGTTCAAAATGAGATTAAATTGTCGCGGAATGACGAGGAACGTATTGCGTATTCATGTTAACATCCAGCCGTTTCCTCCCTTAGTTCCCGTTGTTGACTAATGAGTGCGCCAAGCTCCTCGCGCGGAGCAGCTTAATCCCGGGATTATTTTCATTTCAAGACGGAGCCACAACAGTGTACAACAAAGTCTTTTAATTGGCGCAAGCCCGCGCCGAAACGCGAGCGAGGAGAAACACATCGGAGCTCGAGAGAGAGATTTCCCTTCAAAAGCCAAAGCTTTAAATCACCTGAGGATTTGTGTGCAGTTAGCTTGAAGGAAGATCGCCAACAGAGGAGCGCCCTATAATCCTTCCGTTATGAATATGAATAGGGTATTAACAGATTCTATCCCAAGTTGGGAGAATAGGATTGGCTAATTTGGGCCGTATATCGCGGTTAGAGGGTTGGGAAAGCCTTCAGAGTTTGCTCGGGTAAATAGGTCGAAACTGAGCGAAAGCGCTCTCTGTTGGTATTAATTCATTACGTTGTGAAGGAGGTTTATGGTTGAGGGGAATTCTGAGGATGGGGTTCCCAAAACAAGGTACCCCTGAGGGGTTTCGCCTAACATCTCTTAGGTATCATTAGGTATAGCGGCACAAGTACAAATTAGACTTCTCGGAGGCCAACTGGGTTTGGTAACGGTTTTGCGTGCCGGTAATGAATTGATGAATCCCCGGGCCTCCTTCCATTTTCCTTTGGGCGGAGCACCTGTAAGCTGAGTTTATACCTGTGTCTCTCAAGTCTTGAAACAATATAGAAAGGAGTGTGACTTTAACAAGAATCCGCCAGCTCGAAGGATGAATAGAACCATTGAAGGCTGAAGGTACGCCGCACTTGGATTTGGGCCCTTTATTCTAAGTTGCTCCTATTTACCCAACCTCGATATATGTATGTATTTTATGTATTCTAGTACCTGATGATGCCCAAAGGCCGAAACTAGTTTTGCCCCGCAAACACACCTAGGCCCAGGACAAAACAAAACGCTGTATGTACGTGTCATAAGTGCCATTAAGTCATAAAACCATAAAAAAACGCTGCAAATTCTTTCGGTGGGGTTTATTATTCAAATTTATTCGTTTGGCTTGCATTCATGATTTGAATTTCTACTAAGCTTTGGAATGTTTCACAGGTGAAAGAGCGATTATTGAATTTCAGGAGATGTGCATAGAGCACGTAAATCGGTTCTCAACCAAAATACCTATTTGGATTGATCAGTTGATCATATCTGTGTGCCTCCTGAAATTCAATAATCGCTCTATCACCTGTGAAACACGCACTATCCAAAGCTTAGTAGAAATTCAAATCATGAATGCAAGCCAAATGAATAAAATTGAATAAAAAAGCTGTGAAAAATTTGCAGCTTTTTCTGAATGCACAATCGAATCTCATTTCAACGTAGGTGATATATTTCAGCAGTTCAATACTGTAACGAGAAAGTCTTGACTTTCAAACTAAGCAAGTCACCTTTTCAATATTACTCCCAGTTGCTTTAAGTCCAAACTTTATGACTTTTATGACTTTAATTTGATCAAGTCTGAAAGGTATTTCACCTACCTACTCCACCAGTATCCGTGTCATTCCAAGGTATTTCAGCAGCTAATTGGTAGTGCTGGAGGGCTATCGTGAAATCATCCAGTCCAGTTAAATCGACAGTTATTATGACCCCATGTTCCAGTGTCCGTTATTATATACAGTGTATACGTATGAGCCATGAGAACTTTATGGAAATCCCGCTGGTATTTTCGAGTGTTTCTATATTCAAATCTATAACGTTCGGTTTCAAATAGGGACCGGAGTCAACATTTCGGCGTAAATAGTTATCAAATCTTCATCATCCGCGGGTGGGCGTCGTTTGTCACTGTTGAAAACGTGTGGCCTCGATTTATCAATCCTTGGCCTCCATCAGAAATCCCTTTGTAATTGATCATTGTGTATTGACTGAATCGATAATACGGTTCCGCGGATACTAACATTAACATATCACTCGAAATGATGGAGCGCTCGCCTCATTAATTAACTTTCACCATTCTCAATTAACCCATTCAAATATGGGCAGCTCGATGTAAAATTATTTCAGCATTTCGTGAGAAACTGTTATTACACTAAAATACTGGCCAAGCTTTTGTATTAGAGAATAACTTTGCCAACAATAAACGTAATAAAACAAAAAAGATAATAGTGGTAGTTGTACATGCAAAATAGTTCGGCATATGCGAAATTAATAGTTAGCGAAGTCGCTTATGAATTTCAACATAACGTGGGAACATTTGTTGCCAAGTTTTTTTTTATTTTATTTTTATTGGCCCTCAACCTACACGGGTAATGCCCAAATCAATTTATCATAAAACTTGTAATGTTCAAAGTAGCATAAAGTTAGTTATTACTTTGAATAAAATAATGTTTTTCACTCAAAGTCTAATGATATCAAAATGACTGCACTTATATAATTGCAAAAATCATTAAATAGTGTTTTTCCACTTCATATTTTTATGTCACTACCTTTAATGAAATTCACCACTGCATCATCACTTCGATAGATTCGGCAGTTAATATGGTGTCAAAGTTGAGTGGATTCGTTAAATATTCGGTAAGTTTTCCGAATAGACTCAGGACTGGACACTGCATCACCAAGACATACCTAATGCGAATTGGTAGAGCGGACTCCGAGCTCTGCGAGCATGGCCTGGAAAAGGAGGATCCTGAACACATTATCATGATTTGTCCAACACATGCCTACTCCAAAGCTTAGTAGAAATTCAAATCATGAATGCAAGCCAAATGAATAAAATTGAATAAAAAAAAAACCCAGTGAAAGAATTTGCAGCGTTTTTCTGTGTACATTTTCACAATCGAATCTCATTTCAACGTAGGTGATATATTTCAGCAGTTCAATACGTAACGAGAAAGTCAAAGGAGTGACTTTCAAACTAAGCAAGAACACCTTTTCAATATTACTCCCAGTTGCTTTAGGAAAACTTTATGACTTTTATGACTTTAATTTGATCAAGTCTGAAAGGTACTTTCACCTACCTACTCCACGCAGTAAAATCCACTCCCTCCCCCTTTCAGCAGCTAATTGGTAGTGCTGGAGGGCGATCGTGAAATCATCCAGTCCAGTTACTGCGCCAGTTATTATGACCCCATGTTCCAGTGCCTCCGTTATTATATACAGTAGTATACGTATGAGCCATGAGAACTTTATGGACATAACGTCCCACTCCCGCTGGTATTTTACGAGTGTTTCTCACGCACCTGCTCGTACGCCTTCGCTGTCATCTATTTTGCAGGGGGTTTGAAGTGACATTCGGATAATAGGGACCGGAGTCAACATTTCGGCGTAAATAGTTATCAAATCATCATCATCCGCGGGTGGGCGTCGTTTGTCACTGTTGAAAACGTGTGGCCTCGATTTATCAATCCTCTCGCCTCCACCCGAGAAATCCCTTTGTAATTGATCACTTGTGTATTGACTGAATCGATAATACGGTTCCGCGGTACTAACATTAACATATCACTCGAAATGATGGAGCGCTCGCCTCGACTAATTAACTTTCACCATTCTCAATTAACCCAATTCAAATATGGGCAGCTCGATGTAAAATTATTTCAGCATTTCGTGAGAAACTGTTATTACGCACTAAAATACTGGCCAAGCTTAATTGTATTAGAGAATAACCAGTGCAAAACAAAAAATAAGCCAACAATAAACGTAATAAAACAAAAAAGATAATAGTGGTAGGTACATGCAAAATAGTTCGGCATATGCGAAACTTAATAGTTAGCGAAGTCGTGGGTAGTGGAGCCATTGAGGCACTTGCCAAGGTACGCTATATGATAAGAACATTTGTTGCCAAGTTCCCACGAACTGTTTATTTTATTTTATACTAATACACGGGTAATGCCCAATTACATAATTATAACAAAATGATAAAGGTATTCGCACGTACATTCATTCATAGGTCAATGATATCATAACTCTGCACTGATAATGCTCATTACGTCCTTAATTAATTTAGCCCGAGAAACATGGAAGGTATCAATATCCCGGAGGTATAAATTTGCCAACCTCATTATCCGGGGAGTGGGGTAGTTGAACATGTGGTTTGTACGCAGGAGGGAAACTTAGAAGAGGTCTCCACAACGAGTTGTGCGGCATGGCACCCGGAAAGAGAGCTATGAAAGAAAGGTTGGGGAGTCCACCTTGTTGTGTAAGACATTGCAGAGGAAGGCAAGGTCACTCAGTATTCTTCTTGAAGTTAGCGTTGGAAGACTGAGATAGGCTGCCAAATCGTTGTAGGGTAAGACATAATCCTCAGAAGGGAACGAAGAGTCAAGGCCGTACCTGAAGTACATCATTCGCATGAATCTTCTCTGAACCCTCTCTAAAGTGCCCATGTGTTCAGCATAATATGGGGACCAAATCACTGTTGATAATTCCAGCAGTGGCCGAACCAAAGAGGTGTGAAGCACTCTTGCAGTCCAGACATCCACGAAGTCTCGAGATGCCCTCCATACAAATCCAAGGATCCTATAGGCTCTGATTGAGATTGACTCAATGTGTTGCACGAATGAGAGAGTATAGTCCAGCTGGATGCCAAGATCCCTCACAACAGACACTCTTTCTAGTCGTCGCCCAAGCAGGGAATAGGATGGGTCTTTCTGGTGAACGGAATGACGGAACATTTGTCAACATTAAGGACCATAGAGTTGTCGAGGCACCAATGAGAGAGGCCATCAATGGAGGACTGAAGCTCATCGCAGTCACCCGAACAACCTGTTGTCAGGAGAGTTATAAATGAAGAAGCTCTAATTGCATTCAACGACAGTAAACTGGAAATGTTGATACTGATTCATACTGACACTTCATACAAGTCGATTTGTACCCAAATGTGAACAGGAACATAAATGCAGATGGGGATGTGAACATTGCGTATCAAATTACCCACGCAGGGTCTGCCCGTTTACATAGGGATAGGACGTAATCTCAGAAGTTTTGTGCTGCAGAACGTGATTTGTGATCGTGTGGCAAAGGCCTCCTTAAAATCGGAATCACCTGACGTTTGATTGTGGTTCATATGAACCTCAGTGCACCTGCCACATACGAAAGCTCATCTATAAATGATGAATCAATAAACTAGCACATTACCTTGCCATCTTCTAGTGAAGCAACTTTGCCCGTTTACACGTATTCTACGCTCGTTATTCTCACCTTCAATGACAAATAACAAGTAGGTTCAATAGAAGGGATCTTGACAAGACAGAACCGTTCATGAACCCATCCTCCAACGCACAGTATTGCGGAAGTGGTAAAAACACAGGAATACTAACATTTTTGCTCTAATCTCTGCTAATTGGTACTTAATGAGTAGTAGATGAGTTACTCGACTCGTATTTACGGGGAACATAATCTTCCGAACCACACGCAGGATAGAAACATAAATTTAACGTGCGATTTACGATTTCACGATTTACAGCTAGGTTGCAGGCTAGAAAATTAAGGTCAACCCGCCAGGCAATACTCATTTTCTTCCGTCCTGAAGCTAATTTTCAAGCTATGAAGTTGCAAATCGGTATGTAGACCATTCAGGGCAATTTCCCTGAAGCAAAGACGCCAGATTTGGCGTGGATTTGAGTGGCTCCTAAAGTGAATTTCTTCACTGTTTACAGTCTAAAGCAGCAAGTCAGTGTGGACTCTTTTGGAATTTTACCTCAAGATGCATAGGCCCCAGATCAGATAACAGCGACCTAAAAAATTGTATAGGCACTGTAAACATTGTAAATATTTTTTACAAGAAATTAAAACGCCTGATCTTCGACATTTCGTTCGTACAATTTATTTGAAATCTCATAGTACGAATTAAGTTTCTTACAGAAAATCACAGTACATATCACATCGTCGTTAAATTCAATACTTTCATTGCAGTTCGGAAAAAACATGACACATGATTTTTTATTACTGGTTGCAGTAGGTATTCGTCAAAAAGCATTTTCCGAGAACCGTAGTAACAACTTTTTTCCACATTTTTCGGTTATAACGTGCTACTTCGATATTTGATTTTTCTTCTTGTCAATTTTCAAGTTGGAAATTAGAAAACTGCCAAACGCGTTCAGGAGTTGTATATATACTTTATAGAATTTTCCATTAAACAAAAGGAGCTCGTCAAGCTATTGGATGGAAATAACATGTTGATTTATTATTTTCAATCTCCGAAACTATTAGACCAAAGTTAACGAAGTTTGGCTCAAAAACCGAACATCGATCCTCCAATGATTTTTGCATGTTGATCAGTCAAACCTAGGAGATTATAATAATGGATTAAACTATTTAAAAAATCTCAAAAACTTTTGATGTTAGACGCCAGTTTCTTTGTGTGATTCAGATAGACATTAGCTCCCTGAAACGAAAGAGACCACTCGGGTTGCTCAACGATCATCCACTCGCTCACCATTTGTAAGTAGACGGTCAAGCCGTAGAGCCCGATTAACAGAAGGTCTGAGCTAGAGTGCGTGGCTGGCAGCAGCCCAAGTATTTCGATCTTGAACACAATTACGAGATATGGAGGTGCAAAATAAAAATGTTGGATTGTGTACCACAGACTACGTCTAAAACGATAGTAGTACAGAAATAATAAACCTTCGTGCAATAATTTGCAGCGGGGTTTTTCTAATTTTCATTTTTAACCAACTGTTTCAAAAAGCCATTGTGAAAATTTGGTTTCTCCAAATGAGAATACGTTTTATGAGAATCTGGAATATTAATTAAATAATTTTTCCTATGAGCGAAAAACAGAGAAGTAAGGACTTTTGAGTCTTTTAGGAAAAGGACCCAAGAATTTCCACAGTTTCATCTGAAGAGCCTTCTCAAACCTCTGTAATCATTGGGTTGAGATACTTGTGAGCATTAGGCAACCAACCAATCGTTGTAGAGTGCTTTCTGGTAAGTAGCTGCATCAGCATAATTACTTCCAAGACTACCATCAGTTTCTGGACCTTATTGACGATTTCCACGGTTGGAAGATGTGAAAGCTCATAAAAATTATTAACCCCTCCGTGGAGTGCATTTAATGGATTGAACGCCCAACATCAAATCCCTCCTTGCAAGTGTTTTCATCGGGGAACCCCTCTTCGAAGCAATCCGAGAAATGATGGAGCAAAAAAAAGGACTCCTTCAGCAGGAGATGTCCCTTTGTGGTCGAGGAACACGGGTGATTCAGTGAGGGTCTCCTCCGAGGGAAAAGTGATTATGAGTCATTGATCCTTTCTAATACCATCGTCAAGGGGCGGCCCAACATTCAATTTCGGGTTAAAGGTTGACAGTGGGGTGTCGCACGGTTCCCATATGGCAGTTTGCGTCTCTCGATTACTCAAACATTCCATTAAATTGGCGATGCCGCTCCCTACCGAAATAGTCGCGGCGAGGAGGGAGGTACAACATATGTGTTCGCACTATTTACCGCAGTGATCTATCAAGTCCCTACATGAACGTAAGGGCCCAAGAATGCACCAGGGGGGCAAGCATAATTGATTACGAGCGATATCAAGGGTATTAAACTAGAACGGAGTCCTTCCCCGTTTCGAGGGCGAAACTACAATATGCTGTGGCAAACCGTCTGTAAACTGATGAAAAGGGAGGGCACGACGTCGGAATATGGAAATTATGACATCCATTCCTGGGCCGTCGATTGGGATTATAGACGGCGGGCGTAGACAATTTATGAGATCTCATATGATCGATGATGGACAGCCGACTGTGATTCATGTTAGGCATCCTACCGTTCATATATTAGACATCCAAGAAGACTCCTGCGGTCACAATGACCGTCCCAATATAAAGCGATGGATTGACGGTCGAAATATTGATTATGTATTCCTTCGCTTTCATTTTCTGGTAGTTTGAAGGAGGTTACATACTAGAAAATCTCATTTAATGTTGTAAGCAATCGCGCAATCGCAATTGCGATAAGATGACAGTTCTTTTCAACAATCATTCAAATCGTCATTCAAATTGTCAACAGCATCAGTATTGATAAGATATTGTCTTGAACAGTAAACAGGGTGTTCGGTATAGGAACAAAGAAACTTTGGTGATCGATTCAGCAACTAATTTGCAGCAAAGTCCGCTCCTTCTGTGCCTAATATTTCATTTTTATTTATTATCATATTTTCGACCTTACTTCACTGAAATGGCCATAATTCCCCTTGATTTATTAGATATAGCATTAGCAAACTGAATTAAACCTTTAGCGAACTGAATTAAACTTTTCGCAAACTGAATTAAGCCTTTCGCAAATAGAAGTGAACCTTTCATTAAATTATTTCTCTGCACTAAACATGATCATAGGACATGGAGTCGAGTCCCCGAAACAGTAAGCTGCCAAACTTTCCTAGGCCTTCTACGAGGAGCGTCACCCTTATCTACCCGTCAATTATTGTCATACCACTGACCAATTTGGTGAATGCCCAAAAAAATAAACATCGTGTGAATGAGGCATTTCGGACTTTTAACGACCTCTCCTACAGATTTGTGGATTTTCCACGACTCGTTGAGATTATGTTGGTGAAAGCCCAGCGTTAGGCGGTAAAAGCTTAAATGAAGGTGAACGGTACTAACTTCGTAAACTTAATTTCCATTTTGTTAACTTGTAAATCAGCTATGTAAGTATGCTAACATTGTAAACTTTCAAACTTTATTTTCACGTACTAAAATCAAGTAAAATGATAGAAGGGAATTTACAATAAATTACTTGTTGAAACAAAGTAGAGAATTTTGGCACTTCGAGTTGCACTTCATATTCGCTGCCTTGCAGAGAGGCTTTTTTTTGGATGAACGTTTTTTAAAACAATTGGATTTCTTGAACCCTGTCCGCCGACCTATGATTGTTTCCGAACCGCGGTACGAAGAGTGATTTCTTCATTAGGTACAACTTAAGGGTATACGAAGGTATCGGCACACATTTCGAATTGATTACGTGAATCTGTAGTTACTACATTCACCAATGAATCGTGGAAAATCCGCACATTTGCCATGAGAGATTTGTGAAAGTCTGAAATGCCTCATTCACACAAGATTTTTTGGGCATTTACCAAATTGGTCAGTCAATCCTAAGATTAACCAACTGTCAAGCGGTATATGCCAGTTTTGGTTTATTATTCAATGATAAACCATTGTAATCGCTCTTGAAAAACATTTTTTAACCCCCCTGAAAATTTCATGGTTTACGTTTCAAAGAGTGTAGAATCCAAATCTGCAATAAAAAAAATTTCCGTCCGTCCGCCGTACGCACTATTTCTCCCAAACGGCTGGAGCAAAAAATCTGACATTTTCAGGAAAAATCAATATTGGTCCGACAACGCCCCAATTCTTCAGCCAGCACTCTCACTTAATTTAAAGTGCCCTTTAAGGGCTGTCAAAGTTTTGTAAAATCCCTAAAAACCTCAAAAAAAGTCAAGGCGGCCTAAATTTGGACTTTTTTTGAAGAATTTTCCACGAGGAATCGAATGAGCCTCTCCCCAGGTCCGTAGCTCAAACCATTCCCGATTTATGGTACCAACATATGCATCCACATTCACTACATCACTAGGTTACTGCAATCGAAACAAACACAAGAGTTTTTTTTTATCGCAGTAACATAGTGATATAGTAAATGTGGATAGAGTTGTAGAGAAATATAATTTCATTCGAAGTTAAACTTATAACAATCTTTTCAATAATCTCACCACTGTGAAAACTCTAAATCCAATAGGTTATGGGCCCAGCACGCTTCCACTGAACATCTGGCCACTCCCCCTCTGTTGGTTTTTTAAGTTTCAGGGGTTTTTAGTTTTTCATCCTACAGTTCTCTAAAAGTTCTGGACATCAAATTCTCATTCTTGCTTTCCTAGAGTTGTAGAGAAATATAATTTCATTCAAAGTTAAACTTATAACAATCTTTTCAATATCCTCACCATTGTGAAAACTCTAAATTCAATAATAAGTAGGTTTTTAAGGCAAATTCTTCATGATGTATTCATCCCTACTAGTCCCCTACTTTCGATAGTGATTTTTTAAAAATTCGAATTTAATTTCAATCGATTAAGTTACCCAAAAAAGAGAAATTGGATATGCTTGTTTTTTTCTTTTTTGCATATGGGGGGTTTTCTCCAAAATCAACCATCTGACCAGCGGAGCAACTCGGCCAGCCTGTCCACTTACTAATACTAGAAGCCAAGACAATATTTAAAAAAAGAAGTTTTCAGTAGTGAGGAGACAGTCCAAACACAGGCAGTGGTCCGAATATGGGATAGGCGTTCGGAAGAGGTGGAACTGGCCAGTACCCCAGTACCACCAATACCACCAAGTGTGATGATGGTGTTGTGGTTGCCGCCGGTATTGTTGCTGTTTATCGAGTGCGAATTTTCTGTGATAGAATCAACAGTCACACGAGCCCGAAAGTGTACAAGGTATATTAATTGATGTTCCTTCTTCCCTCATTTCTTAAGTAAAACACGTGGCCTTGATGTAGTCTCACTTTGGAGATCCTAGGCTTGATGTGGAACACCTGACCACCGAGAATGTCAAGTTGAAGTTACGGTTCGGATTAAATAGGGGCTATGAATGATGGTCTTCATATGGGCTAGCAGAAACCGAGAGCAGAAGTGTCCAATCTCTGGACCGTTTAACCATGGACGCGATTCGGAGGAAAGTGATTGTTAGGTTCATATTCCTTCGGAAAGGAAGATACCCCACAGCTTAAATAGCCAAAAAGCTCAAATACAAGCTAAGTAGAACAACCCTGATTCTGAAGACCTTTGACAACAACAGTGACGATCCCATCGAGACAGCAGTTTCCCAGAAGGACCAGATGACATCAATGCTGAGTGCATGTTTTTGTGACGGACAATATCCAAGGATTATGAAGGAGATCCTATATTTGCAAGGACTGGACACATGTAGAATGCGCAGGAATGGAGGAAAATCCGTATGCCTGCAACTGTTGTATGTAAATTTTTCTTTCGTTCTTTAATTTTCCTATTTTCGTTTTGTTTTTCAAGTTTGGGCAATTTTTACACTGGAAATTAATTTTTGTTAAACGCTTGCACTGAGAGCACAAAAAAGTGTCTTCAACACCTGTATGAACTAGGGAACCATAAGTAGTTGTGTGGGATGTGAAAATAGTGAATTTTGGGGAGCTGCTAACTCTCTGAATAGAAAAAACGAAATTTTAAACAGAAGATTTCTTCCCTTTTGAACATTAAAATGTTTGCAAATACGTATTAGCTGGGGTCCATCGGTCCATATCAGTCCATCAAGAATTGTGCATTCGTCGTTCCCTTTCACACTGTCATCCAGCGATTCCGACTATGGAATCATGCTTCTATCTTCAGAGCAGAGACGTACGGGATAAAGAAGGCCATGGAGTATATCAAAAATGAACACTCGAGGCTCCGGCCAAACAGCGTGGTTATTGTGATTGTTTCGAGGAATGTTACTACCAAACTTGCAAACCTGTTCATCGCACATGAATTTTGTATTGCCCAATTTGAAGCAACCACCCTCCAGATCCTGTATCAGCTGAAGATAGCGACTGCTATCCGAGTGACCTTACGTTGGGCTCGAGGCCACCGTCGAGGTAATGAGGCGGCAGATCGAGAGGCCAATCATGCAGCCTCGCTTCCCCAACCACAAGCCATACCAGAGCTCTCATCAACCGCTTTAAAACGACGCCTGGCACAAGGTATCTCCATTAAATGACAAGATGAATTCATGGAATACCATTCTGGCAACAGATATAAGTCATTGTTCTCAATCACTAACATGAAGGAATGTTTTAGGAATTCCAACGGTAGAATATTTTATAGGGTAATCATTTGACTAATGAGTGGACACAGCTGTTCGAACGCTCATCCTGATACAATAAAAGTGATCCAATAGCCACTATGTAGATTTATTGGAACAGAACTGGAAGCTAACCAGCATACATGCACCAGAGTACAGGTACTCCCTGAATGCAACCACTACTTTTTTGAAAGAGATGGATTCCTACGAGAAATTTCGAAAAGAGTTGAAAACACTTTCAATCCTGACTCTATGTAGGAACTTCAAACATCGAAGTGTTTAAACTATAATTTAACTTTCTAAAAGCTTCAGGGTGCGGCAGAATTCCCAGACGGTTTTAAGAAGGTTATACTATTTTTATTGTTTGAAAAAAAAAAGGTAATACTTTTGACCATTTTATTGTACATATTTTGCCATTTACAAATCATGAAAAAAAAATTTTTTTTAGAAATATTTCAAGTGTGGAAAATTACGTCTAAAAGATGTCCTCCTCTTTCGTTAATGCAAATCTGTAGTAGGGATGGGTATCGATACCCGATATTTCAAAAAATCGATATTTTACCGTTGAGTATCCCGCAGCATCGAGTTCAATACTTCAATTCCGATATTTCGAAATATTGGCATAGCTTAAAAAATTGCCTGATTCTCTTCTAGTCAAAAATCAAGTCAAAACTCTTTGGATCTTGTAATGGAATTGTAAAAGAATAGCAATACTAGACGGAAAACAGGAAGGAAACAGGAATTAGGAAGGCAGCAGTTGGAGGCTATACTACGTTTATAGTAATACCCGGAACGAGGAGCCGCGAAACCACGCAATACGGTTTTTTAATTTTAATTAAATTATTAAAATTAATAATTTCTTCGAATAATGAAAAATAAAACTAAAAACCTACCTTGGCCAAGGGGAAAAGAAATAGAAATAATACTGTTTGTGAATGGGTGCACCCTTCCTTTCGCACGTCCATCCTTCTTCGGGCCCAGGAATTGTAGGCAAACTTAATCCCAAATATATTTTGGATCGCGGTATTCGGAACAAAATCACGGAGGAGACGACTCGCTCTAACCACTCCACGTGGGGAACTGTGCGCAATTTGTCCCTTGCTGTAATTGTTCTGGGTTCGAAAGGTCCATGCGACGAGTAGATTGTTTTGTCAACAAGTAACTCGTCGCAGCCGATTCTATATTCTATCTCGCTTGTGTGCGCAACAATGCTTGTATTACATTTACCTACAACCACTAGGCTTATTAGCTACAAAAATTATGTTGGAGATGTGATAATAATCACTATCTAGGGGTTGGGGTTATTCCATACGTACTGTTAACGGGGCGCAGGATTATTTTGCAACCCAAAATGTTTACTACGGCCCTGGTAAATTACCTCTCACAGGTTCAAAAAAAATCAAATCAAAGATTATCTTCTGTTCTGTTTAAGTAGATGCGATTAGGTTTTTCACTGTTGAATTTTGAAAAATTGATGTTGAAAACGATACTCGATTTTCATAAATATCGATACTTTGCTTGGCCGATATTCGGAGTATCGATACCTACCTTCCGATACAGTATCGGTACAAATTATCGATACTTGTTCAACGATACCCATCCCTAATCTGTAGTCGGGTTTTGAAGTTTTCCATCGCTTCCCGCAGCATGCCCATTGGTGTTGCCCTTACCTCACGAACAATAGCAGCCTATAGCTCATCCAAATTCAATCAACAACAAGTCAGCAAACTCTTTGGATCTTAGATAACCGCACAAGAACTAATCGCAGGCTGAAAGATCAGGTGAACGAGGTGGCCAACGAATGTCCCCTCTGGATGAAATGAGACGTTGTGGGAACATCTGTCGAAGCTGTTGCATAGAATGAATGAATGAATGAAAACATGCTTTATTCTAACAAAAATATACATTTGTCTAGCTGTTGCATAGATACCCGCGATGTATGGGGCGTTGCCCCGTCTTGTTGGAACCAAACTTCACCTCTTTTCAGTGTCATTCGTCGAATTTCGGGTAGCAGGAACTCCCTTAACATCAAAACCTATCGGTCCGCGTTAACTGTAATAGTGCGGTTATCTAAAATCCAAAGTGTTTGTTGATAAACCCCGCAATTTGGACGAGCTACAGGCTGCTATTGTTCGTGAGGTAGAGGAGAACTTCAAAACCCGACTACACATTTGCATTAACGAAAGAGGAGGACATCTTTAGGCGTGATTTTCCACACTTGAATTATTTCTAAAAAAAATTTTTTTAAATGGCGAAAACATGTAAAATAAAGTGGTAAAAAGTATTTTTTTTTCAAACAATAAAAATATCATAACGGGCTGCCTTTCTTCGCCGACCTATCAGCAAATGATGTTTTTTGTCAAACTTACTAAGGGGCCCCTGAAAACTTATCAAAGGTGCAGAAACGAAAATCCGTTAACATCCCACCGCAGCCAAAGATAAGCTACACTTACCTAAGAACCTTCTGTTATCAGTGAGGTGAACTCAACAACTTCGGAAATTTCATATTGAAATACTTGGGGAGTTTCGGCGGGAAGTTTGATCATCTTCCGCTATCGTCTTTATATCGTCGCGGTATTCAAGATTTTCGGCAAGTATGGATACATGTTAATCTAGTGAAAGGCCGTCGTTTGTAGTTTGGAAGCTCACGATAAATTAACTATAGTTGTGGATGTTTCAATGGCTTTAGCTAGTTGTAAAACAAAATGCTATGCAAGCCGGAAATGTATTCTTATGAAATGGCATCAAATTGGAACGTCAAACAGCTCTCAATTGAGAATGAATTTGAAGTACAAATAGTTGGACGTTCATTTTTTTTTGCATTGCTCTTTCATATAAAAATGCTAAGAAGCAGAATATAACTTCTTTTAAAACTTGGAATTCTGAGCACCCTCTATAATTGTAAATTTGTGCTACAAATGTGTAATTTGTTTATTTTGTGCTCTGAATATTATGCTTTCTAAGTGAATTTTATGGTCCGAATTCGTAACGGCTGTTTTAAAAAAGCCAATAAAAGACAAAAAAATAGATCAGCTGATATCAAGCTTTCCACGTTAACATCAACTAGAGGATTAAATTCACAAACAGGGGACACAAAAATTGAGAATTTCGGGTCACTTAGGAACGCTGTATTATGAATGTAAAAGTGATAGCTCCCGATTTGGACCATCCCCTACACTGTTTACAACTAATTAAACCGTTGCTAAATTAATATTTCAACCAAATTTTCTTGGCGGTTCGTATCGGCTTAAGCCAATGGATTGGATGCCTGGCCCAGGAACACAATCGATCAAAAAGATACCGTGTAGCTGACGGGGGGCGCTTCAACTTAGGGAAAAAGGGGATAATCTCTACTCAAACTTACTCGTGTTTCGAGCTCTTTAGACCTGAAAAGTAGAGGAACAACCAACAACTCTCAACATGTACAGCTCATCTGCCCCGGAGCCGGGATCTTCTTTTCATGCAAGATAGGCATTGTAAAACACTTAGCCGTTTTGGTTTTGACACTTTCGGAACAAACTCCCATCATAACGGGCTGCCTCCTTCTTCGCCGACCTATCAGCAGATGTTCCGTCAAACTTTTGGGGGCCCCTGAAAACTTGTCAAAGGCAGAAACGAAAATCCGTTAACATCCCACCGCAGCCAAAGATAAGCTACACTTACCTAAGAACCTTCTGTTATCAGTCCTTTCTTCTCAACAACTTCGGAAATTTCATATTGAAATACTTGGGGAGTTTCGGCTGTAGGGAAGTTTTCTTCTTCCGCTATCGTCTTTATATCGTCGCGGTATCGTCAAGATTTTCGGCAAGTATATTACATGTTAATCGGGTGAAAGGCCGTCGTTTGTAGCTTGGAAGCTCACGATAAGTTCACTTTAGTTGTGGATGTTCATAATGGCTTTAGCTAGTTGTAACTCTTCAATGAGCTCCAACAAACTGCTATGAAGCCGGAAATGTATTCTTATGAAAGTAGGCAGTTTGGAACGTCAACTCTCAATTGACAATCTCACGATGAAGTACAATATAGTTGTGGACGTTCATAATTGCTTTTGCTTGTTCTTTCATAATCTCCAAGAAGTTGCTAAGAAGCAGAATATCTTCTTTGCTATGCTTGGAAAGCTGAGAGCAGGAAATTTACAGTAATGAAAATGGGCAGCTTTGTAGATTCAAAACTCATCTGAGAATCTCGCAGTGAAGTGCAATACAGTTTTGGATGCTCATGATGGCTTTGGCTATTTGTATCTCTTTAATGAACTCCAATGAATGTTATGAAAGTAAGCTATTTGGAACGTCTAAACTCATTTGAGAATCTCACGTTGAAGTGAAATATAGGCAGTTGTGTACGTTCATGATTGTTTAGCTAGATGTAATTCTTTAATGAGCTCCTACTAACTGCTAAAGCCGAAATTTATGGTTATGTAAATGGGCTATTTTGTAACCTCAAAACTTATCTGGAAATCTCACAATGGAGTACAATATAGTTGCGGACGTCCATAACTGCTGTATCTATTTATAACTTTTTCATGATCTTCTACGAACTGCTACAAAGCAGGAAATTTAGGGTTGTAAAAGTAGGCAGTTTGAGTTTTTTGTAACTTCAAAACCCATTTCAGAATCTCACAATGAAGTACAATGTAGTTCTGGATGTTCATAATTGCGTTAGTTCGTTGTAACTCTTAAATGAACTCAAACGAGCTGCTATGAATCTGTACATTTCTGGTACAGACTTAAATTAAGTGGGAGAGCTGGCTAAAGAATCGGGGCGTTGTCGGAAAAACATGGATTTTTCCTGAAAATTTCAGATGTTTTTGCTCCAGCCGTTTGGGAGAAAATTGTGCGTACGGCGGACGGGCGGACAAATTTTTATTGCAGATTTGGATTCTACACCCTATGAAACGTAAACCATGAAATTTTCAGGGGGGTTAGAAATGTTTTTTTCAAGAGCGTTTACAATGGTTTATTATTGAAACGTAAACCAACATATTGTTCTGAACAATTCTACCGTGAAAGTGTTCTTCTTTCTTGGCTAGTTATTTTGAAGTTCTTTATTCTGTTGATTCTCTCTCTATTGATTACGTTTTAGTGTTGTTAGGGCTTGAGAATCTAACATGTCCCTTTTTCTGTTAGACATGATTCCAACCCGTGTTATTGTCATGTTTTAATAATGGCACCTGAGGATGACTCGAGTAATAAGTGATTCTGACATGTGTCTGCCCGCCGTCGCTGTGTTTACATCAACGGGGTTATTGCATTCGAGTTTATTGGTTGTATGCACGGTATATTAAAAACCTACATTCTCGGCGTTCTCTTGGGGAAGAGAGGTAATTACATCCGAGGAAGTAGGTGGCACTCTTAGCTACAAGGGTCGAAGCAAATTGTTGCACTATTGCTCTTGGCTCTCGACGCTAATGGAATTACTGTGTTAAACTGATTGCTGTTTCAGCCGGAGGGTTCCAGGGGGAGGCACTAGCCGAACGGAATGATTGATCCGGGCCAATCAAGGGCGCTCTGAACGGGGGCTCATAGGTCACATCCAGAGTTTAATCATCTCAGATCATATAAGGGCGGGCCATATAGACAGGGCCAATAAAGTGGAGGGAGGCACTCACCCGTGTCTCTCCCGAGTGACATTACTCACGTGGGGCGCCGCCAGACCGCAGATGGGCACAACACTCGAGGCCTAGCGCCTCTCTCCACACTTGCGGTCTGACCTAATGATGGGGGCCCGCCTGGTCAGGAGCTATGGTTCTTGTGATAACCACTAAGCCCCTTATGCTATTGAACGCGTATTGACCACCAAATATATAGATAACTTGTGAACCTGTGTGATGACATCAAAGCAGTGCAGATCGTCCCAGGATGTTGTAGCTGACGTTGGACGCCATAAACAGGGTTCGACAAACTTCACAGGTTTTTCCGACAAGATTTTGGCTTATATATCGCCTCCATCAAGCGTTCATGCTCAAACGTATATGCAGCTTTTGTACCACCATCAAATAGGGCAGAAAGTACGATTTCGGGGTGAGTATCAACTGCACTGCATCCTCAATCAAGAAGAAAATCTGCACTGTTGATGCCCCAAGTAGTCAAAGGTTACAGATTGACTGACATGACACTAGATACACAACTTGCACCCCCCCCCCCCCGACCTTACCTCCGAACGTGCAGTTTTAACCTTGAAAAGGTTTTTTGCGATGGGAACCCCCGCCGAAAAGCGACAGGAAACGCTGAAAATTCTTTCACTGGGGTTTATTATTCAATTGGCTTGCGTTCATGATTTGAATTTCTACTAAGCTTTGGAGTGTGCGTGTTTCACAGGTGATAGAGCAATTATTGAATTTCAGGAGATACATAGGTCAGCACGTAAATCGGTTCTCAACCAAAATACCTATTGGGATTTTCAGTTGATTGAGATTTTTGCATATTTGTGTTCTATCAGATTTTTCCAAACCAATTTGAGATTTTTCCAAATCAATTTGAGCAAGCCTCCAATCTAAGAAACTTTTACTACTAAAGAGGATTTTCCAAACCGTTGACAATTTTTAATCCAAGACTTTTGTTGAAAACAAAATTAGTCAAGAAAATGAAAGAATAACTTTATGAACAAATTAACATTGAAATCATAAAGACAAAATGAACGAAGAATTTAAAAATTACGCACTTGTTAACTCCAGAAAAAATCGATTACTTGCATCAACTACATCACCACGTCACTAGGTTGATAGCAACACATGTTAATTTGTTCACGATAAAAATAATGCTATTCTTTCATTTTGCTTCAATAATTTTATTTCCAATAAAAGTCTTGGATTGTCTTAAAAAATTGTCAATTCGGTTTGGAAAACTTCCTCTTCCTGTTTAGTAGTGAATGTTTCTTCGATTGGAAAATTCTCGAATTGATATCGGTGTCCTTATTACGCTGGTTACCAGTATCCTTATTACACGCCACTACCGATTGCTTCTAGTTAATATTCCGAGGATTTTGTTTGTTCGTTTGTTCAGCGTTTGTGCGTGAATATTCCATAAAGATGTCTCCAAGTAAGTGGTGGCGTTTTTATCAAAAGACGAACGCCAAGTCTGCCAAATGCAATATCTGTAGGAGTAAAATTATGAGGAATGTTGACGCGAAATCGACAATTTTATTTTTTGGGAAATGATATCTCATTTTATAGGTTTTTCGACGTTGAAGAAGAGGGTAAAAAATGTTCTAGTCATGCAGCATGACGAAATGAGCAAATTTTCAAAATAACTAGTTTTGCAGGAGGAAAAATTACGCAAAAACCGACAATGTCATTTTCTGACGTGTGATACCTCATTTTAATTTCAAAATTTTTGAAAGCTGAAGAATTTATTATTTTTATTACTATTTTATTTTAATTTTTATTATTATTATTTATTTTTTTTTTTTGCCGAATTTTGCCAATCTACCTTGTTTTATCATCTTCAAACTGCTCTAGTTTGAACGGATTGAGATATCTCTAATCCGATTTCTCCATCGCGTTCAGCGTGTAAAAACCTTTATAAAAGAGAGTCACCTAGCCTGGGGGTTTTCGGGTAATTTTCTCCCATTTGAAATGTCCCAAATCTCCCCTTAGAGTGAGGCGATTGTGCTCATCTTCAAACTTAGCCTTTTGAAAGCCTGGGCAGATTTTTTGTGCAAATTTGAGTTTTAATCTCAATTTTATCGTGAGTTATCGTCGGGAATGTGTTTTTAGTGTCTTTTGACAGTGGATTTAAAATGCTTTAAAACGGATTTTGATGCAAACATGTTTTGGAAATTCTCATTTTAAATATTTTAGACCGAGAACAATAGGTAGTTTCTTTTTTCCGGAAGAATTTTTAATATTTCTCTTTTTTACGTTAGGTAGCAAGCAAAATAAAATGTTGTTCTGTGTACCAAAGAGAAAACCAAACCGATGTTATCGGAGCCAACACATCGATCTTATCGAACATGTGGCATCGATAGCAAAACATCGTAATATCGAAGCAAAACATCGATGTTTCGATAATATCGATGTCGATGTCCCATCTAGGGATGTCAATATCGGCAAATAATATCGATATATCGAATATCGATATTTTTGAAAAGTATCGTTTTAGTAATTCGATATATCGAAGGAAAATATCGATATTTCGATATATCGGTCATCGATATTTTTTTCAAACTAATCCGAATTACGTATAAGTCCGGTGAATAATGAATGCATTATTGAATTTCATTCTACTACAGAAATAATTCAACCACCCAAAAATTCAATGAAACTTTGAAATAGAGTCATGATAATAATTATGTACAGGATCCAGGGAAGTAAATTATCATTATTATCATCTTATGTAGGGTTGTAAAATCAATCTAAGTGAATTAAGAAGGAAAATGAAAAAAAATTCAATCAAATTGGTTGGGATAGAGGTGAGGAAAACCTTCTGATTGAGTGCTCTCCAGTAAGCCTCGAACTGGCTAGAACCCAAGTCTCCGAGACGTCCCTACCTTTTTTACCTACGATTTGCCTACCTCATCTGATATAATTCCCCTATTCTCCTATGGAAATTATAAAATTAGTTTTGAGAAATAAGATGTAGGATATGGTTGATTTGAAGATTTACGGCTGAAAAATATCGGATCTGATAGTGTGCATTTAATGTCGATATATCGATATATCGAATAAGAAATATCGCCCGCAAATATCGATATATCGACGGAAGAATATCGATATTTTTTGACATCCCTAGTCCCATCCCTAATATGAACTCTTGTGAGCGGAAGTATTTCCAGGGAAATTCCCTCCCGCAAATGGGCAGCGAGGTTATTTTCAATTCAAGTAATTGCCTTGAGCGAAAAAAAGAAAAAATTGAAGAGGGTTTGTGTCAATAGGTACATTTTCAGACTTCACCCTTCAAAATGCCAATATTGAAAAATTAATCTTTCATTTGGGAAAGTGGTGGTTAAACCGAATGTCTTCGCAAACTGTGGGAACGACGCCGCCCTTCAATATGATACGTCATGTGGAGAGCAAACAAAGTCGTTATTAATTTGAAGCTGGGCGAAGCGGCAGGGAAATTGTTTCGGGGGTTCGGCGGAACGTAGATACAATTTTCAGATCAAACAACAAGGTCGAAAGTTCAACTGGGTCATGCTGATGAGTTTTTTTTTATTCTGCGAGAGGCTGTTGAATGTTGGGCAAACAGCGCGGGACGTTTATTTGGTCAATTCGTGGTGATCCGGTTATATCGAAACGGTTTATGACGTAATGCACTGACGAAGTTGTTGTAATTAATCTTCGTCATTATTAAACAAATATAGAATTTTTTTATCAACACGGGAAATACGTAAAGCAACGCTTGGCCCTGACTAGTAACTGTCACTCCCACGAAATTGTATGTATTTGAGAGAGAGAGAGAGAACCTAACTGGTTTTATTTTCAACAAATAAACTTAGTAGAGCTTTCACTAGTTGTCAGAACTAAATAGTTTGAGTTGATGGAGAAGATCACGGTTATTCAATAAAAGTTAAACTTTTATTGAAAGAGTAGATCGCTGTGTTTATAGATATAAAAAATAAAAATAGAATGGGGATCATCAAACTATTCTTCGTGGATTTTTAAGCTTTGTACGCTTACTCATGCTGAATGATGATCTATTGGATCCCAGTACCACAACAACTGCTCAAATTGCAATGTTGGATGCGAATGCCTGAAATTTTTTCCTGTGCGTCAATTCGTTTTGTCATAACAATGGTAAATAAAAAAGATGAATGGTTGGCTGTGATTGTGGTGAACCTTTGAAATAAATGTAATAAAATAAGTTAAGATTGTTAGGATTGTCTAATTGTTAAGATCCGGTATCAAGATGGACATCAAATTGCTGTAGTATTTATGACTATTTTGCATGTACTACTTATATCGATAAATAAATATGTTTTTGCTTTCTTTCATTAAACAAATATAGAATTTTTTTATCAACACGGGAAATACGTAAAGCAACGCTTGGCCCTTTACAATCTAGTAATTTGTTCGTTTTCCAAAACGGAAATTGTATGTATTTGTGTCGTTTTCCAAAACGGAATAGTTGGTAGAGCAGAACCTAAATGTTTTTACTCGCCGCTGTCAGAAATAAACTGTTTAATAGAACTCGGTTTTTACTAGTAGATGTCAGAACTAAATAGTTTGGTTGATGGAGAAGATCACGGTTTCTGTTATCAGATATCAAAACTAAACTGTTTATATGAAAGAGTAGATCGCTGTTTTTAGTAGCAGATAACAGAAATGAACAGTTTCGATGGTAGAATGGGGATCATCCACTATGGGTTCTTCGGTGGATTTTAAGGCTTAGGGGTGCGCTACTCATGCTGAATGATGGCATCTATTCAAGATCGAGTACCACAAGGAGGCTGTGCTCAATGTGCAATTTGGATGCGAATGTGGATGTCCTGCACTTCTTTGGGACGTGCCCTGTGCATCAGGAATTCAGGGTGCGCTTCCTGGGGGAAACTGTGTTGGACATGGGGCGAATGGTTCAGCTACTGAACGAAAAAGATGAATGGTTGGCTGTGGCGAATTTTGCATTCCACTCTTGGCGATATCGCTCCTACCTTGTCGCAGAGTTTAATTGGTGAACCTTTGAAATAAATGTAATAAAATAAGTTAAGATTGTTAGGATTGTCTAATTGTTAAGATTGGTGGCTCGGTTCATTCCGGCAGACGGACATCAAGTCCATTGCTGTAGCATATTTACAACTATTTTGCGTGTACTACTTATATCGATAAATAAATATGTTTTCTTTCTTTCTTTCTTTCTATTAAACAAATATAGAATTTTTTTATCAACACGGGAAATACGTAAAGCAACGCTTGGCCCTCACTAGTAACTGTTACTCCCACGAAATTGTATGTATTTGTGTCGTTTTCCAAAACGGAATAGTTGGTAGAGCAGAACCTAAATGTTTTTACTCGCCGCTGTCAGAAGTAAACTGTTTAATAGAACTCAGTTTTTACTAGTAGATGTCAGAACTAAATAGTTTGGTTGATGGAGAAGATCACGGTTTCTGTTATCAGATATCAAAACTAAACTGTTTATATGCAAGAGTAGATCGCTGTTTTTATTAGCAGATAACAGAAATGAACAGTTTCGATGGTAGAATAAATCATCGTCTTCTAGCGGATTTCAGAACTAAAAATTTTTGTTGGTAAAGCCGGTCCCACACTGAGTGTGATGATTTGATAAGTCTTATCAAATCTAGGACCCAACTCCTACCCGACAACCGCCCACACATGCCGGCCAAGGTCCCATATTGTTCACGTTGTTGAGTAACAACAACACCGCAATATATCATTGTTTCTTTAGCAGGTATCAGAATTAAAGCGTTCAGTAGATAGAATGGATCACTGTTTCTACTTGACTATTACTTTTCCAAGTCAGATTCAGAAATTTCCAAACCAATTTCAGAATTTTCCATTTCTATTTCAGACTTTTCCATTTCAATTTCAGACTTTTCTATTTCAATTTCAGAATTTTCCATTTCAATTTCAGAATGTGATCAATATCCGGGTGGGAGCGTAAAAAAAAAATAAAAATTTATCACGAGAGGTGAAAAGGAACTGATTAATCGAAATTGATAAAATATGCGCAAGTTTTGCTTCCGAGCCTGCGATACAGCGGAAGCCTTGTGTTCACTTTCGGAAGCCTAACAATTTTTGTTGTCCGAATTCAGAATTTCCACTCGCATCTTCCGTTTCATATCCTACCGAACAAATTTGGTTCCCTGTCTGTCTGCCTGTCAGTCCGCATTTCCTTGTTACAGCCATAACTTCCACAATTTTGAATGAATTCAGCTCATTTTGAGGGACTCATATTTTGGAAGATTAGATCATATGTCTTCCTGGAAACTCCTGATCTTAACTGTTTTGTTGTTAGGGAAGATCACTATTTCTATTAGCAGATTTCAGAACTAAACAATTTAGGTGTTAGAATAGAACGTTATTTCTACAAACAAAGAACTAAACCCACTAAGAATAGATCACAAATAGCTATCACTACTAAACCCATTGTTTTTCCAAACCGTTTCTCTAATCTACTGGACTAAGGTTAATACTTGAAAATGATTTAAAGGCCTTAGTTGGGACTGCAACCTCCACCACTCATTAAATTAAAACTGCTTTCTTCTAGTATTTTTTCCAACAAAATTCTTCCAAATTTGTTTTGTATGTTGCAATTAAAAAAAAAAAAAAAATAGTTTCCTATTTGGTGATGTTTTCATGGCACACTCAACCCTTAGAAGCAGCCATTTATCTCTTGAGGTACTCGGAGTTTGACGGTCCTTCTTTAGATCTTTCTGAACATTTTTCGTGACAAGTTTATCAGTCTGTATGTTTGCAGATCCAGTACGCAATGCACAGAATATTTATATTTGAGATCCTTAGCTAGATGAAAAGAAGGTTGTTTTTTCTTTAAATTTCTTCAAATATTTAAACGACCAGTCACTACAAGATATACCTGTTTTGGGATTAAATAAAAATCAGAAAATGTTCCATGAATGTATTAGTCCGTTTACCCGATAGTGCCTCACCCACTTCATGTCTTTTGGTTTCTAACTGGATTGATTTGATTACTACGTGTTACCTCCAGAATAGATATCTCGTGGTGGATTCCCCTGGGCTACCATATTGGGCCTCTGTTATTCCTCCTGGTGATCAATACCATACCTGAATTTTTCCCACGTGTAAAATGCTTGCAGCTTGTAGATGATTGTAGGATCTTTTGTGTGGTAACCTCGGTCAGTGACTGCAAACGCTTACAGGGTTACATTGATGCCTTATGCCAATGGTGTATAGCAAACAGTTTGTTTTTGAACGCGAATAAGTCTGTTTTTGAACGCGAATAATAGCCACGTTTCACCGAATATCCTCTCAATTAACCTCGATAACCAAATAAACGATTACCAAATGTCTTCACTTCCACGAGTGCACGAGATAATCGACTTTGGAGTTCGATTCGATTTTCAAATGACGTTTAATGATCACATCGATGGCATCACCAACCAAGCCATGAGATTCCTTGGTTTCCTCAAGAGGAACAGTAGAGAGTTTTCCAATGTTCACGCTATTGTACCGCTCCACAAAACATTCGTTTTGCCTATTCTCGAATACGCTGTTTTAGTTTGGTCTCCCTGCTATAAGCTATATTGACCAACTCGAGAGAGTCCCACATGTCTTCCTGAGATATGTTGGTTACAGGTTAGGCATTATCTCATCCTAATTTAAATACCCCTTGCCGCTGGGGAGATGTAATTAGGTGCCACTTCGATCGCGTGACCTGCCTTTTCTAGGCAAATTGATTCGTACCCTGCTGTATTGAGCCTGCCTTGTTTCTAGGATCAACGTCCTAGTTTCACAGATTCGCACAAGGGGTGCTCCTCTTTTCTCAATTGACTTTTCACCTAATAATTACATCTACCATCGACCACTCTCCAGAATGTTACGTAGTGCTAACTTATCACTTCAAACCAATCCCGATATCTAGCTACCAATCCCAATCTCCTCTCCTTTATCTTCAATAAACCGGTGTTTTTACGATTAATTATTTTCTGTACACTACAATCAATTTACTCTCTCATTTCGACTGTACTAAATTTGTTTCGTCCCCCCCCCCCCCTGTACATACCAGATTAAACTGTTAATTGTATTTGCCTATATCTTTCCTTGTTATTGGGCTCGCCCGTTCTTTGATAAATAAATGAATAAATGCCTTGGAAAACTATTCTCATATACAAAGTCACCCGAAAAATCGCTACAAAATAAAACAAATACGCATATTTAACGTAAACATTTGCCTGCCTGAAGTAGAAGCAGGGGTGCTCTCCCCAAGCTTCACGACGCACCCCCCCCCCCCCCTACATAGAACCAGTCCCCCCCATGTAAATTGTTAGCCCCTCCCCGAAACAAAAATGTAATAAATACTCGTAAGCACCCCTTATTTTTATCTAAAAACGCTGCAAATTCTTTCACTGGGGTTTATTATTCAATTGGCTTGGGTTCATGATTTGAATTTCTACTAAGCTTTGGAGTGTACGTGTTTCACAGGATAGAGCGATTATTGAATTTCAGGAGAACGTAAATGGAGCAAATCTGTTCTCAACCAAAATACCTATTTGGATTGATCAGTTGATCATATTTGTGTGCCTCCTGAAATTCAATAATCGCTCTACCCTGCGAAACACGCACACTCCAAAGCTTAGTAGAAATTCAAATAATGAACGCGAGCCAATTGAATAATAAACCCCAGTGAAAGAATTTGCAGCGTTTTTACGGTTATCAGAATGCTTCAACACGTGTATCGGCTACAAAGTTTTTTATTGAACCTCAATCCCCCCTCACAATAAAAACATCTATAATTTATCAAGTCCTTTAGCCACTCGTATTGCGTTAAAACTTCCTCAAATCCAAATTTAAACGATGTAGCCAAAGGTAGACCGATGTAGAGGAGGCACACAAATATCATCAACTGATCAATCCAATTAGGTGTTTTGGTTGAGAACCGATTTACGTGGTCTATGCATATCTCCTGAAATTCAATGATCGCTCTATCACCTGTGAAACACGCACACTCCGAAGCTTAGTAAGATTCAAATCATGAACGCAAGCCAATTGAATAATAAACCCCAGTGAAAGAATACTTATTTACCCCAGTAATAATATTGAATAATATTTACCTAAATATTATCAGCGATTCATGCATATCAGAATGCTTCAACCCGTGTATCGGCTATAAACTACAAGTATCCACATCGGCTATCACTCCAGTATCCACATTCACTACAACTCGACGCTATCGGCATCACTAGGTTACAAACAAACAATAATAAACCAAAAAACGCAAATGTTGGCACCATAAATCGGGCCATACATCGGGAATGTTTTGACCTACGGACCTGGGGAGGGGATCATTCGATTCCTCATGGTATGTTCTTAAAAATAAGTTAACATTTAGGCCGTCTTGACTTGTTTTGAGGTTTATAGGGATTTTACAAAACTTTGACAGCCCTTAAAGGGCACTTTAAATTGAGTGAGAGAGCTGGCTCAAGAATTGGGGCGTCGTCGGACAAAGATTGATTTTTCCTGAAAATTTCAGATCTTTTGCTCCAGCCGTTTGGGAGAAATCGTGCGTACTGCGTACGGCGGACGGACGGAAAATTTGTTATTGTAGATTCGGATTCTACACCCTTTGAAACGTAAACCATGAAATTTTCAGGGGGGTTAGAATTTTTTTTCTAGAGCGATTACAATGGTTTATTATTGAATAATAAACCAAAAGTATCGTGTTAGTATCTCGGTATATCGTGAAAAATTATCGATATAAGTATGGGAAGTGTTCTCTTACAACAGTACAGGAATGTGGTAATTAAAAATATGATGATCTCTATAAGTGAGGGAGCGGGGACGGAAAAACACTCCCGTTTGTGAAGCTCAACATTTTCCTCCATTCCGCCATGTATTTCTCCCAAACGGCTGGTGCAAAAAATCTGAAATTTTCAGGAAAAATCCATGTTGGTCCGACTTCGCCCCAATTCTTTAGCGAGTTCTTAAAAAAAAAAGTCCAAATTCGGGCCGCCTTAACTTTTTTTTAGGGTTTTAGGGATTTTACAAAACTTTGACTACCCTTAAAGGGCACTTTAAATTAAGTGCGAGAGTTGGCTAAAGAATTGGGGCGTTGTCGGACCAACATGGATTTTTCTTGAAAATTTCAGATTTTTTGCTACAGCCGTTTGGGAGAAATCGTGTGTAAGGCTTCGAAAAACACGAACTTTCCGGGCACCGCGGCGACCGCCCTCCGCCGGCCTGCTTGTATCGGTGAGCGGCCGCCTCGACAAGTCCTTTCCTGTTCGTCTTCGGGCGTAGCGGCCTCGGCCAGTCCTCTCCTGTCCGTCTTCGGGCCTCGACCAGTTCTCTCCGGTCGTTCGGGCGTGGCGGTCTTCGGCAGTATAGTTCGTTCCGTGTTCGCGCGAATACCGTTCTATCTTCATCTTCCATCTATTGGGATCAAGAACCTTCATGGATTGACACAATTGAATGCGGGAACTGGTAAGTACCTAGTATTTTCCTACAAAATCTCTAATAAAAAATCATACACATAGGCCAAGATTAGGTAGGTGCCGCATGTTTAGGTAGTTCCCATGCAATGATTGATCAATAGAAGGATAATACCTAGATTATAATCCATCTATTATGGTCTAGGATAGAGCGATAGATTATAATCTATCTATTATGGTCTAGGATAGAGCGTGTTTCACAGGATAGAGAGATTATTGAATTTCAGGAGGCACACAAATATCAGTTGATCATATTTGTGTGCCTCCTGAAATTAAATAATCGCTCTATCACCTGTGAAACACGCACACTGCAAATTCTTTCAGTGGGGTTTATTATTCAATTTTATTCATCGAATTGCATTCATGATTTGAATTTCTATTAAGCTTTGGAGTGTGCGTGTTTTACTGGTGATAGAGCGATTATTGAATTTCAGGAGATATGCATAGACCACGTAAATCGGTTCTCAACCAAAACACCTATTTGGATTGATCAGTTGATGATATTTGTGTTCCTCCTCTACATCAGTCTACCTTTGGCTACATCATTTAAATTTGGATTTGGGGAAGTTTTAACGCAATACGAGTGCTAAAGGACTTGATAAATTGTAGATGTTTTTATTGTGGGGGGGGGGGGGGGGGGTATTGCGGTTCAAAAAAAAAACGCTGCAAATTCTTTCAGTGGGGTTTATTATTTAATTGGCTTGCGTTCATTATTTGAATTTCTACTAAGCTTTGGAGTGTGCGTGTTTCACAGGATAGAGAGATTATTGAATTTCAGGAGGCACACAACTATGATCAACTGATCAATCCAAATAGGTATTTTGGTTGAGAACAGATTTACGTGCTCCGTGCATATCCCCTGAAATTCAATAATCGCTCTATCCTGCGAAACACGCTCCAAAGCTTAGTAGAAATTCAAATCACGAACGCAAGCCAATTGAATAATAAGCCCCAGTGCAAGAATTTGCAGCGTTTTATTGCAGATTCGGATTCTACACCCTTTGAAACGTAAACCATGAAATTTTCAGGGGGGGTTAGAATTTTTTTTTCCAGAGCGATTAGAATGGTTTATTATTGAATAATAAACCAAAATAAAAGAAGATTTATATAGATATTGAAGAAATTCAAATCCAGTTGGCAACAGACAAGACGTGTATATTTCTTTAGACTCTTTATATGGGGAACATCGTATTCTCAATGGCAACATCCAAAAAGGTAAAACACAAATATTAATAATATCGTAAAATACATAAAAACGTTATACACTGTTTCAATCAAATTTACCCCCAAAAAAATTTCAATGTCTGCATCATAGCCCCCCCCCTCCCTGTCGCCACCCCTGGTGTAGGAGTGTGTGGTCTTGTAAATAATTGCTGTAATTTTGTAACTCGTTTTAAAATTGAAGGGTTGTACTGGATAATTTCAAGTCGCACGGGGGACCTTAAAAAACCCCGAGGAAAAAACCGGGTAGAGGGAAGAGCTTTGGCGTTAAGTAAAATGAAAATCTCGACAATGAGCCTTAGCAAGTTCGTGGCTGAGACGGCGGAGCGCATAGAGAAAGCCACATCTCCGCTGTTTTCCATCTGTTCCCTTCCAGCCGAAAGCTGCTCATCTCACCCCATCCCATCTGGTGCCCTTGAGTGGTTGCATTCCAAGAAGACAGAGAGAGAAAGATAGAAGAAAAACTAAATAAAAAGAAAAGGAAGAAAAAATAAACTACTGTTCCCAG
The DNA here is from genome assembly GCA_031894815.1 of Creontiades dilutus. Taxonomy (NCBI): domain Eukaryota; kingdom Metazoa; phylum Arthropoda; class Insecta; order Hemiptera; family Miridae; genus Creontiades; species Creontiades dilutus. The sequence continues at coordinate 34,121 of JAVIWC010000996.1, read as the reverse complement.
GAACACCCTGGACATCTTGGGGCGGAGGGCAAGACTGAGAAAGAAGGTGGCAGGAGAGAAAAAAAAACAGAAAAAAGGGAGAGGAGTAGAAGATCTTTTGCATTATTCAAAAGAAAGCATCCGAGTTGATTATTTGAGAAGGGAAGTCAAGTTGAGGGCGGGCCAGAATGGAAGCTCTCGAAGAATGGCTGGTGGAGGGAGTAAACGCCCGGGTAAGGTGTAGCTTGCAAGGAGTTAACCCAGGGAAAAGCAATTACCTCTGAGGATGTTAGCTTCGATCTAAACAAATCGGGCAGAGCGGAGAAAAAAAAGGCTCTTAAAACCCCAACCTTTCAACCTAATGATCCGATTCACGTATGCAGATTAGATCAAGGATGTTCAAAGTTTCACGGGAGGTTTCTGGCCTCCTTTTTCTTGAGGAGTTCACTGTTGCTTTCCCGTTACGCTCGCACGGTGGGAATTTATGTCGGGTGTTTATCGCCTTTTCAGATGTGAACGAGGGAAAGATCAATACTTTCTCCGGCCCTTATTGTTATGGCTGCTCATACTAGCCAAGTAGGCTGGTCGAAGAATCTTGTTCTCGCTGTACTGCTTAAATGCTAGATTCGTTCAACCTGAAAATACAATAAATTGATACCACTATTACGGTAATAATGTACATGAATGAAAAGTTATAGTTTAAAACTCGAAGACAGATCAGATGTAGTTCCCCTTCCCGTTCCTTGAATCTAATGTACTTGTGACTATATCTGGAAGCAAACAGCTACAAGCACCCTCTGGATGTTGCAGACTGACCACCTTAATAGTGAATGATTATTATTGTGAATGTATGAGCAATAAATCATTGTAACAGGCTAATAGATCCCAGCATGTTCTATTTGTTGATATTACAACACGTTATCGTAATTGAAAGGGCAATGCGTCTATATAACATCGCTGATAGATTTGATAGGTATGAACAGCTTCTGTTTCTTGGAACTGCTGCTTCCTATTGTCACTATCTCTAAACTCTAAACCAAACGGCGGATAACCTTGCAAGCATCCTCTGAGTGTTAGGAGCTAGTTGCCTTAACGATTGAATAGAATATAATATATTTATTTATTAAACGGAATAAGAATACAGTTTATATATGAAGAATAAAATTTAGAAGTCTACTCCTGTCCAACAACATCTTCCGAACTTGTGTGTGCTGGTGGAGCCACTCTCAAAAAGCAGAAACACATAATAGTTTGAGGAAGCAGAACTAGGCTTGATAGAACCCAGAACTACCATTCAAAATCATTAAACAAAACATGTAACTGCAACTCTGATTCTTCAAAAAGTACATTCTCCTGGCCTAAACCAATCATCCTGTTCAAAGATATTAAAACTCTCGTAGACATCAGAGTTAATTTTACATAAATTGAAAAATCGTAACACCTTGTAATGAGTGGGTTTTCTTACGCTCTTAGTATTCAATTTAGGTAGAACAACGTTAGAAGACACGTACGTGTGGGGAGGGGTAACTCCTATCCGTCATCTCGTTCGTGTTACAAATATTTCTTGAAAGCTCTTCTGCTGCATTCTGGTCGAAGATTATTTTCCCAGCCTTACTGCTTATTTGGTAGATTTATCATACCTGCAAGTTCTATGTGTTGATTCCAGCATTGTCGTGAATGAATGAGCAATGCATCATTATGACGGGCTGATAGGTTCCAGCAAATTTGCGTGTTGATGGTGTATGGTAAGTTATTGTGCAATATATTCTTTATGACCGAAACATTTTCATGACATGAATCAGTATCCTTTCTGTTTCTTAGCGGTTATCACTACTACTTAAAATGGAAAATCCTCTGAAATTCGTAAAGGATAAATTCTGAAATTGATCCAGTTCGTCATACAAATGTTTTATGAAAGTTCTCCTGCTACATATAACAGCAGCCATGCTGCAGATAATTTTTAAGGTGGTATTGCTTATTTGGTAGATTTATCAAACCTGCAAGTCACTATTACGGAAATGAATGTGATTGCGTCTTCATAATAACTGGCATTTGATGGATATGAAACTTTTTTTTCTTGAACCTTCTGTTCACTACTATATCTTAAACGAAACGGCTAATAAGCTTTGAAGGATCCTCTGAGCGTTACGGACTGGTCGCATGTACTATTAGAATGTGTGACCATAACCCATCACTTTCTCCGTCATACAAACGTGTGATGAAAGGATTAATGAAATATGACAACAACGCTGATAGATTCCAGTTGTTCTATATGTTGACAGATATTACTGTTACAGTAAATGTATGTTTAATGCATCGATATAACATGGTTGATAGATTTGATGGATTAGAACAGTTTCCTCCTTCGTGTTTCTTGAAACTTCTGTTGTCTCTACTACAAAAACTGAAACCAAACGGCTGATAAGCTTTCAAGCATCTTCTGATTGTTACAGACTGGTTGCCTCATCCCTTGAAACTTCATTCAGGTTTATAAATGTCTCAAACTCGATAAACAAGAGAATTTCTCCATTATATTACAATTAATTTACAGTAAACTAAAACATGATATATTCACCATTTTAAAACTCATTCATCAACGTATGTACCATCGTTGATTGCGTAGGTACCTATTGTACTTCAATTTTTGACTTACATTGACTCGTTTCAATGTCTTACTAGCGTCACAATAGATCCTAGCGGTCTCAGTGACCAGGGGCTCCTCCCATCTTTTATCGAAAAAAAAAATGTGTTACTATATTTCTGAATTTCATTTTTGAACAAAATCTCAGCTAGTCCGATGTAAAATCCCTACAGTTACTATACCCTCAATCCAATGCAGCGTGGAGCTCTGACCTAGTAGGGGATTTAAAGAAATGAATGCGTGCCTTGACGAATTTTTCGTGAGTGTTTTTCTATTATCAATGATTGTTATTTTGGAAACACAAACTTTAACTTAGAGATGACCAGATTTATTTAAACGTTAAACTTTCAACACATCGATGGTACTTCAATCAACCCTTGCTCCAACTCCCCGCTTGGACGTTGAGTGATATCAATGAAGAATGATGCAAACTGTGGGGGTCTTAACTTGTCACTTGCAGCATGTCCGTCGCTAATCTTCAGCCAGACTTGAAGAGGGATTCCCCTCTTCAAAGTCCCCTTTCAACCTCCTCGGGGAGGATCTTGAGGAAAACCGCACGGACACCTGAACGCAACTGTTTTGCAGCTTCTGCACCATTAATTATTTAGATGAGGAAAGGGATAACGAGAGAGCTGCGTGCACCCTTCGCAGTTGGCATTGATCCGCCCATCTCTCGGAGGCCTCAGGTGTTGAAGTTCATTGCTGTATGTTTCCAAAACGTACAAGGATTATGGAAAGACGAATCCATCCATTCTGGATATGAAGGATGATAATTGATTGGGGCGACACAATATCATATTAATGCCATTTCTTATAAAAGGTCTTGGATTCACGAGTTGATCCTTGTTGTTTCTGATGATTCTCTGAAGGTGGAACATTGTGCTAAAGTTACTCATCTTCACTATAGAAGATGAAGTTTTGCGTCCTTGCAAGAAATAGACAACATTTTGTCCTTCAAAATCGAAATTTCCATTTTCACTTTCATTTTAAAGCTTGCCGATCAGTTTTTGTTCTGAATAGTAACAATAATAACAATACATATTTGATCTTTCGTTTCGACGTAGCGAAAAAACTTTTTAAACCGAAATACCTGGCAAAAGACCTGGCGAATGATAGTCGTTCTCTGCACCTAACTCGTCAGCTGGTATTGTTTGGTGTATTGCTAACGACTTGATCTTGGAACTGGTCGTTAGTGATTAGGTCATATCCATAATTTTTAACCATCGCTACTCATTCAAACCAGGGCTCGAGACTTCCGAATAGCGATGTTCGGTTCAGCGAGAAAAATGACTTAGATCTCGCCCCTAACTTCGCCAAGCCCGTTAGTCATAACGGATTTTTTTTTTTTTTTTTTTAATAGAGGTTGGTGAAAAATCCATTACTGGACTGACAGTGAGGGGGGTATATCAAAAGATGTGTCCCCCTCACCCTTTGTGTCGGGGTCTCCATCGTGGCATACCGACTAAAAAACACCGTTCCTCTCGTCTTTTAGGACTGTCCCGGGACTGCTTTTTGGCATTACTTCGGGACAGCCCCCTTTTTAACCTCGTGAGGGTTCCTCCTGGTCTTCACTACTTCTACTCTGGCTCATTCCCAGCTTCTGTTCACTTCCTTCTCTTTGAGCACCATAGTGATATACGTGCTGACTGCACTCCAGATCTCCGCAGATTGTATCATCTTTTCTATTACTGTTTCTGGGCTAAAATCACCTATTACTCCAACCAATTCCTGCCTTAGCTGCTGCCATTTTGGGCATATAAAGAATGTGTGCTCTACATCATCGTCCCCCATCCGGCAGTACACACACCTTGCCTCGGAAGTCTTCCCTATTTTCTTTAGGAACGACCGATAATAACCATGCCCCGTCAGGAACTGGGTTAAATAGTAATTAACGTCGCCCTGTTTCCTCTCCGTCCATTTTTACACTTTCCCCGATCAGACGTGCTGTCCACCTTCCCCGGGTTTCAGCTGCCCATCTCTGCTGCCATTTTTGCAGGGTCTCTGCTCTCTCCTCTTTTTTTACTTCTCTGGCCGCATGTTCTTGCTTTCTGGCATGAACCCACTTCCTCTCATCAGCCAAAAGGTCTATCAATCAACACCCGCAATAACCTGGGCTGCTGGTCCAGACACAGTCCGAAAGGCACTGCAGATGCGCAACGCACCCCTCCTTTGGACCGCCTCCATCCTAGAGGCGTACTTTTTATATCTTAGTGCCTCTGCCCAGATTTCCGCCCCATACAACATGATAGCCTCCGTTGTCCGCATGAGCAGCCTCCTCTTTAGTCATGAGGCATGAGGAAGTCAATAACAGGGGAAGTTACGATGATGGGGAACTAGTTTTTCGCTCAGAATGGCCCTCGAGTTTTCTTCAGAATGGGCCTAAGAAACCGTCAAATTTAAATAAAATATGTTCAAATTTGGGTTTTGTTGACGAATTTCAGTTGTCTTTCCTACTCAATTTTATTCGACGTCCGAAGAGTGAAATTTTATTGTTTTTTGCGTAGATTACGAATAATATACTCAAAATCCTCGCAAATGAGACATCGATACAATAAAATATAATTATTGTGGTAAAGATAGTCATTTTTGTTGTTAGAACAATGAGAGTACTGAATATATTTGCCGTAAGGCAGCGATTATAGTATTCGATAATCGAGGTGTCGAGGAGAGGCGAGGACCGTAATGAAAACGATAGCACCGCCCATCACTCGATTGTCCACTGTTCAGAGCGAGAAACAACCATAAATAATCGTCACATTCTGAAATAAACCAATTAAAGGAGAAAATATTGTCTCTGTTTGGGTAACCTTCGTTTATTGTGAACAAAGTAGATTGGACTGAGTTTCCAAAAGAAAATTGAGTCAAACTATATTTCAGGAAAATCATTATGCTGCCAGCCACACCTTCTTATCCCAATCCGTTGCAGAGATATGATTGTTTGAAGGTATTTGGAGAAAACCACGTTTTTAGCCAAAAGTCAAGTTCTCCCACTTTCAATACTCCGTCCTCTTCCGCTGTTTCTACGACCTCTCCGTCGAAAACCCTGAGGATTCCAATTCAGCTTTCTATCCCCATCTTTCCTCAGTGTGTGACCGATCCATTTCCATTTCGACTTCTGAACTCCATTTTCGGGTTCAGCATTAAACTTCCTACACGCCTACTGCACTCGTAATCTACAAGGAACTCCACAAGAATGCAATTGCAGCTTAAACATTGAAAATTAAAAAGAAAAAACTAAATTTCGGTAAAAACCTTGTATGCTTTTTGTATTTCCAAAAAAATATGGTAGAATCTGTCAAATTTCAGAAAAACTTGAAAAATTCTTCTTTGAAAGTTCTTTATTGAAAAAAATAAACCAATTAGGGAGTTATGAGCGTTTTTGTGACTTAAACATCGGTTACACGAAAAACCCTTGAAAACAAAAAACACTAGGATTTGAAGCTGAGTAAAAAATGTTTGTGAAAGTGCAATTTCTACCAATTAGTTGTAACCGACTGGTTGTTCGAAATTATAGTCTAATTCTGGCATTTGAGGTTTAACGTCTAGTTTAATGCCAACGTTTTTCACTGTGAGAATCAATCTAGGTTCTGAATGATCCGCCATGGATCTGAAAGACAAATAATACACTTAATTACATTCCGTTTTTCCTCGTATTGTGATCAAACCAGTGGTTTTACCAGCAACTCTGATAGTATCAATAAATCATCGCAGCCAGGTGGAGTTATCCACCTGGGGGAAAAAGTTGAGCGCTAATCTCCCAGAATTTTACGTGATTCAATATACAATAAATAGACGCCCTCGAGTCCGATTAAAAAAATTATAATCCGCCCATTTGATTTAACGATGAACCGAAATAATTTAATAATTTTTATTTTCTTCGCAAGGCTCTTGGCTTATTGAGGATGTTTCAGAAACAAAAGTCCGTAACCGGCGGAGTTCTAAATAATACGTTCTCGCTGAATTATGAACCCCCTTCGGCGCTTTTTACGGGGAGGTGGAAGGGGGGCTCGCGCAAATTATAAACAAATCCCACTTCAGTGGAAGATGTATATTTAATGGGACGGTGGGGAGACGAGACGGGGAGCTGGCTGTATTATTCATGGAGTAACCCAACAAATAGCCGAAGCAAACAGGTAATCTTCTTCTGGAATACATTATGACCGCGCGGCAAATCCCGGGCTTCTCGGAGACAAGGGCGGCCACACCGTCTTCTGATGAGAGGGACTCATCTGTTAGAGGGGGAGCTCCGCAGTGATAATCCTGCCGGGCGAAACAGCATCTAGATCTGCGTTACAATCGGGATATGAAGGGACGTTGACTAGGAAAACATCTAGCATTAGCACGCAGAAAGAGTGAAATACGCAGCATACCGCAAAATTTTGGTTAAGAAACAACTTGTCTTGATAAACGCGAGAAGAAAATGTGGCGGTCGAGGATCCTTACATTAAAAAGTTGACATTTGATAGAAAGCCTATACAGGGTGTCCCAGGAGTTATTCACAATCCGACTCCTACGTGTTCTGCGACTCATTTTCGAACAAAAAAGGGAAAAGCTACGGAGGAGGCATTGTCTTGGTCAGGGGCCAGGATATGCAATGACCCGCACGACCTCCAGGTCTTGAAGGAGGGGTTGCTTTGTGCGCCGTGTATTATCAACCCCAGTTTGGCCGTAGCATTGGGTGTTGCAATGTTGATAATTTGTTGTTCCTGACCAAATTCAGTTTTAGTGAAATGTTTGTTGACTCAAACATGTTATCCAGTTGTAGGACAATGGTAAGATACTGGGGTTTAAATCGAGTTCATATAAAGAGTTACAGTTCGAACAAGATTGTTAAGATATAAACCAAAATATAAATATTTAAAAATGAAAAATGAAAATGAATTTAATGAATGAAAACGTTCGTTTGTGATCAGCGTCTACGGCATTTCCAAGCTGTCCAGCCAAAGTCAGGATTATCGAAGATCCGAGAGACAGCTATTTTTTGTGTTTATTTACGATTGAGTAAAGTAAAAAAAAAAAAAAAGAACGGATTGTTCATTAGGAAGAACGCGGAACAGTATTCACGCTTCAGTATGAAACACGCCCGCTCTTTTGGTTTTTTTTTTAACTTTATTTATTTATTTTTTGGTTTATTATTCAATAATAAACCATTGTAATCGCTCTGGAAAAAAAATTCTAACCTCCCCCCCCCCCTGAAAATTTCATGGTTTACTTTTCAAAGGGTGTAGAATCCGAATCTGCAATAAAAAATTTTCCGTCCGTCCGCCGTACGCCGTACGCACGATATCTCCGAAACGGCTGGAGCAAAAAATCTGAAATTTTCAGGAAAAATCCATCTTGGTCCGACGACGCCCCAATTCTTGAGCCAGCTCCCTCACTCAATTTAAAGTGCCCTTTAAGGGCTGTAAAAGTTTTGTAAAATCCCTGAAAACCACAAAACTAGTCGAATCGTCCTAAATATTTTCCTATTTGAAGAACATACCATTAGGAATCGAATGAGCCCTTCCCCACGTCCGTAGGTCAAACCATTCCCGATGTATGGCCCGATTTATGGTGCCAACATTTGCGTTTTTTCGTTTGTTATTGTTTGTTTGTAACCTAGTGATGTCCGGCCGATAGCGTCGAGTTGTAGTGAATGTGGATGCTGGAGTGATAGCCGATGTGAATACTTGTAGTGTAGTTAGTAGCCGATACACGGGTTGAAGCATTCTGATAATATATAGGTAAATATTATTCAATATTATTAGTGGGGTTTATTATTCAATATTATTACTGGAGTAAATAAGTATTCTTTCACTGAGGTTTATTATTCAATTGGCTTGCGTTCATGATTTGAATCTTACTAAGCTTCGGAGTGTGCGTGTTTTACAGGTGATAGAGCGATTATTGAATTTCAGGAGATATGCATAGACCACGTAAATCGGTTCTCATCCAAAACACCTATTTGGATTGATCAGTTGATGATATTTGTGTGCCCCCTCTACATCTGTCTACCTTTGGCTACATCGTTTAAATTTGGATTTGGGGAAGTTTTAACGCAATACGAGTGCCAAAGGACTTGATAAATTACAGATGTTTTTATTGTGGGGGGGGGGGGGGGGGGGGTATTGAGGTTCAATAAAAAAACGCTGCAAATTCTTTCACTGGGGTTTATTATTCAATCGGCTTGCGTTCATGATTTGAATTTCTACTAAGCTTTGGAGTCTGCGTGTTTCACAGGATAGGGCGATTATTGAATTTCAGGAGGCACACAAATATGATCAACTGATCAATCCAAATAGGTATTTTGGTCGAGAACAGATTCACGTGCTCCATGTATATCTCCTGAAATTCAATAATCGCCCTTATCCTGTGAAACACGCCGACTACACTCCAAAGCTTAGTAGAAATTCAAATCATGAACGCAAGCCGATTGAATAATAAACCCCAGTGAAAGAATTTGCAGCGTTTTTTACTAACTACGCACAACTCCTAGGTGGGGAAAAATTCTGATTCAAAATTACTAGAAAATCATACACTACTTGCTTACTGCATCAAAGCCCCCCAAAACGGGTTTTTGAACAGTTTTTAGCAATAAGGCGATCTAATTAGTAAAGTGTTAAGACCAAATAGACCCCCATGGGAGTCAGTGTGCAAAAGAACGGATTATTTACATCAATCCATTAATAAAAACCCTTTTATGGGCCGTACGGTACGGCATGGGGGAACAACCAAAGCCTCTTAAGTCTTACAAAGTGAAAGGGGCACAAACAGTAACATTACGGAGAGGGGGAGCCAAACTTATTGCAAGAATAAACCCATTAATGTTGAAATATTTTGACTTAGTCCGTAACACCGCCTAATGTGAAATATATGGTAAGAGTAGAAATACCACTTCGTTTATTTCAGATGATACTCAAATTGTATCGCAATTTTGTAATTTCTTTAACTCTAAACTGTATAATGTCAACATAAATACTTGGATTGATCTATTTGAGTACTTACCAGTTACATCGTACAATGTTTAATGAGAATCTTTCTCGTTTTATCTCTATAGAAGTCGCAATTTCATGAGTCCTTAGGGCAATTCAGCTGTTGACAGAGCTACCTAATTATTCCTCTATTTAAGAACAATTATTACAATCCCTTTCTTCTCGAAGGCGATTCCTTATCCAAACACCAATAAACTTCTTGCCCCGTTACGGAAACGGGGGAAAAATCTACTCAACTGTTCCATTTTCCGCTATCGCTTCCCAGGCAGTGCCCACACAATTTCTCTGGTCGGACTATTATGAGCGAGACTCCCTTCTCCTCCGCCTCTCAGAACGTAAAAACATAAGCACCCGGGAGCGAATTGGAGCCGCGAAGTTTCATCTTGGAAGAAGGTAAACTGAGATCGCTGATACTTCAACGTAATGGCCACAATACCATTTCAACCAGCAGGTCGCAGCACCGGCCATAATTATTGCCGCTCTACAACAATTATCATTCCGGAACAGTTTACTTTTATCTTTCACAAACAAAAGCTATTTCATTGCATACCTGCATTAAAACTCTTCAAAGTTCTTTCGCAGGTTTTTTAACCAGGAAACGATTAGGGTGTTCTGATAGATATGAATATAGAATGAATAGCCCCCTCCGGAGAAGACAAGGTGTACTGCGCATCTCTCTCGTAAGATAGTTTTTCGTTTTTGGAACATGAAACAAAACATATCGTCAAAATAAAAATTACATTTTTTGTTTTAAACCATTTTAAAAATTTTGGTTTTACAGAAGAAATTCATCTTCTGAAAGTTAAATCCGAGCTCTCCCTAACTACTTAATGGTAGATTCGGAAGCATAATTACACTGATTACTGAAAGTTGCTTACTTAGAAAGTTTTAGAAATAATAAATTTCGTAGAGCATTCTTTTATAGGAAGCAATGAATGGTCGTACAGTAACTCAATCAGTTTATTGCAATAATAATCATCAAACTCATCCAAAATGTATCTTTTTTTTGTAAGTTTTCGACTTATCGATTTTTTAAAATTTCAACCCTTAAATATTGCTCGTACCTCATAGGTTGATAGGAAAAAATGCAAAGATTAAAGGCACATCGTGGAACTACGTGAATCATTCCTGAAAAATCTGAAACGGATCTAAGAGCAATCCTTTGATGATGATTTCCTAAATTTGAAAGAATAGGTATGGATGCCTCTAAATTCTACTGATGTGTCGTTGGGTAATTTCGAATCTAATTACAGATAAATATGTAGAAATATTGTTTGACAACTGGGGATTTTTCTGCACAAAACATTGTGTTAAAACGCTGCAAATTCTTCCACTGTGGTTTATTATTAGATTTCAATCATTTCGCTTCCATTCATAATTAATAATTCATTATCTACTAAGCTTTGGAGTGAGCGTGTTTCACAGGTGATAGAGCGATTATTGAATTTCAAGAGATATGCATAGAGCACTTAAATCGGTTCTCAACCAAAATACCTATTTGGATTGATCAGTTGATCATATTTGTGTGCCTCCTGAAATTCAATAATCGCTCTATCACCTGTGAAACACGCACACTCCAAGGCTTAGTAGAAATTCAAATCATGAATCACAGAATAATGAACCCCAGTGAAAGAATTTGCAGCGTTTTTTCTAGAGCGATTACAATGGAAAAATATTCTATTTGAAAATTTAAAATTTCATAAGACGGAGCATGCGTATCAGAATGCTTCAACTCGTGTATCGGCTATAAACCCTTTTAGGAGTTCATTCCAGTATCCACATCCACTACACCACTAGGTTACTGCGAGCAAAAAAAACTCTTGTGTTTGTAACGCAGTAACCTAGTGATGTAGTGAATGTGGATGCAAACGTTGGCACCATAAATCAGGCCGTACATCGGAAATGGTTTGACCTACGGACCTGGGAGGGGCTCATTCGATTCCGCATGGAAAGTTCTTTAAAAAAAGTCCAAATTTAGGCCGCCTTGACTGTTTTTGAGATTTTTCTGGATTTTACAAAACTTGTACAACCCTTAAAGAGCACTTTAAGTGAGCAAATTCAGTGAGAGTGCTTTCTGAAGAATTGGGGAGTTGTCGGGCCAATATTGATTTTTCCTGAAAATTTCAGGTTTTTTGCTCCAGCCGTTTGGGAGAAATCGCGCGTACGGCGGACGGACGGAAAATTTTGTTTATTACAGATTTGGATTCTACACCCTTTGAAATTTAAACCATGAAATTTTCAGGGGGGTTTAAAATTTTTTTTTTCAAGAGCGATTACAATGGTTTATTATTGAATGATAAACCAAAAGAACAAATTTACCAGAAACTGCAATAATATAACAGTAATGATATAACATAATAATATAATATAACAGTAATAACATGACAGTAACTTTGAAGTCAGTAGAGCAATTTGGATATAATAGTCAAAACAAATCGGGAGAAGAGAGCACAAGAGATATTGGAGATGAAAGGGGACTATTGAAAAAGTCAGAATCAGGGTACAGATTTAAGAAGAGGTTTGCAGAACGGGGGATGCGGTGCAGTGGACGATTTGGAAGTTAGCTTGTCGGAAAGAAAGGGACGTGGAAAATTTCAGGCTAACGACTTGAGATGCGAGTGGTGGAGAGTCAGTCGATACAGCCATTTACGAGCTTGTGGAGAAATGACAGGTCAGCCATGCCACGCCGCACTTCCAGGGGTTGGAGTGTGCAGGTCCTGAGGAGTGATGGATAGTCCACATTTTCCGAAGATATTCCAAGCTTAAATGCAATATACCGCAGGAATTGATTTTGAACTCGCTCATTTTGATATTTGTGGACTGCGTAATAAGGAGACCATATCGTTGAGGCGTGCTCCAGCTTAGGACGGACAAGCGCCCTATAAAGCGTGACGATGGCATGAAAGTGGCTAAAATCGCGGGTGTGCCGCGAGAAAGTGAGCTGACCGTCGCACCCAACTCCCAAATCCAAAGTTGCATCCTTTCTCGCTGGGGGTGCATTTCCGAGGTTGTACGCGAACCAAGCGATGAAATTAGACGATAGAACACTTCGACGGGTTCAGAATAAGGCAGTTGTAGGACACATCGGAGAGGGGTCGGACAAGACTCGGATTACACGGTGTAACTTACATCTAATAGTGGGTGTGGGTAGTGGAGTGACCACATTCATTCCGAATCTCTTAATTTGGAGCGTTACATCTGTTTATTCTTGCCAGAAACGTTTCGTCCCGCAGCGGGGACTTCCTCAGTCTAACTATGTATAACTACTAGCATACTTGAGGCAAAGACATGGTGGTGGCACCACACATATCTTGTTGTTTGTTACTTTTAGCTCTGTAGTTGTCGTTAAACTTTTCACTCCTCCCTGTCCATGTACTCAAGTTGGTCATACTCTCTATTGCTCAGTTGTTTGATCTCAACTGCGTCAATTAGTTAAATAACTTTGCTCTGTTATAAAAATCAAAAAGGGGAGAGAAACTGCAGCATAAATTGAAATTACTCTTTGTAGGACAGTTGTAGGCAGTTGTAGGACACATCGGAGAGGGGTCGGACAAGACTCGGATTACACGGTGTAACTTACATCTCTGCTCACGGGGCGAGAGACAGCAAGTTTTCAGGATGGAACACGGGGCTCTGGCTAATTTGGATACGAATCCCGCAATGTGTCACCCATCGATTTCTCTCCTGATTTTGCATTCTTTCATACTTCCGAAGCATTTTTGATCTTTTATTTGTCCTTCCTGCATTCTCCTTGCTCGAAACGACCGTCTAGGTGCGTCCCATAAGCTTTTATTGGTCATCATACCGCCCCTGTATTCTATTTCGTCCCCCCAACCCAGTAGTCATTTTTTAAGACCCCACATTTTTTCATTTCCTCTCCGCCCTTCCATTTTTTCCGCTTTCTCCTCCTTTTTTTTCGCTCCTCACCCCCAGACCATTTTACTTCGGTTATTTGCTTCTGCCTTTTAATGCTTCGATGTTTGTTATGGGACCCCTCTGTCCATCTCCAACGCCTATTCACGACCCTCCCCCATTCTCAAATCATGCAAATAACCTCACTTTTCCACGGAAAGAGGGGTGACAAAAAAATTAATTTGGTTTTTTTTTTTTTGGGTGGGAGCTTTCCATCATTCATGACTTTTAATAAACGGATCTATAGCTAATATAAATGAATATTTTTATCTTCGAGAGGAGAGAAAATTCTGATTGTTTGTTAAACAATGGGAGGGTTCTAGTCGATATGACAGTGATAAAAGGTTCATTATTTCAAATTTAATCGGGGAATTCTCAATACCGGATATTGCGCCAGACTGTAGTCACCTTCACGGGTATTCAATGGTTTTTTCTTCTCTCAAAAAATAATTGCCTTGTTTATTCATAGGTTGTCTCAAAGGTTGGCTCAAATTTTGGTTAGTAATGATTTAATCTAATTCTCAATTTCATTCCAAAAAAAAAGATAAAATACAAGATGTGGAGGCGCGATTAGATAATGTACGAGTACTACAAACTTCGTCTAATAGACATCGACCTGTAAGGGCTATCTATGGAGGAATTATAGACCTTTTTGTAACAATTTGCATAGTTTTTAGTCCAATCGGTACCCATACCTACCAACACAATAATATTCAAAGAGAGTTGAGGCAACGAGACTGAGGCAAGAGCACCTGGCACGATGAAAAAACAAAGAAAATTACAGAAACTGTCAAACAAATTCTGTCAATGTTAAGTGGGTATTGTTTCCCAGAGAGAGAAGACGAGGTTTTTTGGAAGCTTTGTAGCAAGTTTTACACCAGTCCCACGTCGGTTTTTAGAACTTTAGCAAGATTTTTATTCCGTTTTCCAGAGAGTTTTAGATAGGGTTGAGCCTTGGAATTTCGGTAGAACGGTATCGAACTGACGCCATTCAGACTCTGTAGATATTTGAAACTCAATTTCCACCAAAAATTGTATTATCTGGTTTTGGTACTCGTCCAACTACTGAGCAATAGTTGTTTGATACGTTAAATTATGTGTGTAGAGGTGTTACATATGGTAGAAGAAATTCTCATCGATGGGATTCAGGAAATTGTGTACCATGTAAGGCATTTGGGATCAACATTTGTTTGGGAATGACTTCAAACTACTGGACCCACCAGCACAGTTAAGGGGGGTAGTCATTCACAACCCCATCCTACCAGCTGAGCAAGCATACATTACACCAACTCAGCCCTCTAGCTCATTGTCTGCGGCTGTAATACACCTTAGAATAGACAGGGCTTAGAATATTCGGAACATTCCTGGCACGCAATGCTAGAAAGTAGAAAGCGCCAAGAAGAGAGAGAAAGCTTGAATAAGCTCGAAATCAATCTCAGCATTACCATGTGATCGTCGCTGAATGGTAGAAATGATTGTGTGAAGAACGAGCTTCCGACTGGTTGGCCGTCCTGCCCTTACCATCCGACTTGTTTGATTCGTTAATCTGTTGGTTCAGGGATACTTCGATTCTGACGTATTCTGGGCGAACTGGTGGGTGCGGCGCAACCATGACCCTAACTCCAACTCTGAACTGTAAGATGGGTGGTCTTGTGGAGCACGAACATGACCATTGGGATGCTTGTGAAGGTCCATGATGCTTTGCACAGCGAGAAGCTCTATTTCGATACTCACACTATAAATGCCGACGCCCCCCCTCGTACCGCACCTTGAGCTGGACCATCTATTGCTCATAAAACTGCCAAACAAGAGCACGATGAATGTAATAGAGCAGCATAGGACTCCAGGGATCCTTTAATCGTTCGATTTCTAACTAACTTCAGAACTGCAGTTCCTTCAATGACAACACGACTGTGGAATACCTCCAAACACATATTTTACAGTTTGCCATTCTTGCTGCCACTTACCAGATCAATTGAGGGTTTCTCAAGTTTTACTCGGTCATATAACAAAAAGAAGATTTTTTTGTGTTACATAACCTCAAAAATTCATAAACTTCTTTATATATGGAGTAATGGTTTGCTGGAGTAAAGTCATACAATTGAAGGGATTTATGAGTACTTTGGTGAAACTCCCTAAAAATTCTTCTGTTGGACCTCGTAATAACTGCTCTCCATAACTATATGTTCGAGAGACCCATTTCGATGCCGATAGCCGCTACATTGTGCCGATGACTTCTTCCCGATGAAAAACAGGTACCTGTCGCATATCTCGTGATTCGCTCTCAGTCGGCACATTGTTCTCCCAAAATCTTTAGTGACCTCCCTTCGAATTAACCAGGGCTCACAAGATGGCACAGGCTGAATCATCTTGTAGAATGTTCCTCCTTTCCTATTTGTGAATCTGTTCTACCAATATGCCCAATGATACTTGAGGATGGAGAGGAAATAATCCTCGACCTCAATATTCATCGCTAGCCTCTGACCTTCACTTGCTTCATGTTTGGCCATTCTATCGACCATTTCGTTTCATTTTTTCGACGATTTCTCGAAACGTTTCATCTCACTAAAAATAAAATATTCGTCGTCCTTTTTCGTTCGGAAATTGATCACTATCTTCCATAATGAATATGTGAGGAGCTGGTGGTGGTAGTTACGTACGTAATAATATGCACGTTCTGTAGTCGCAAGAGAAATCTTCGCACCCCTTCGAATCTTTCCCACATGTTGAATGAATCAACGCCGAACCCCTCAGTACGTAGATTCCTCCACACCACATATCCACAAGAGATGAGTCAACATTTCATCCCCATCATTTCCCTCCTTCATTATGACACTCATGAAATAACCTCCGAACCTTTTTTTTTATTGGTCGTGAAGGGGAGAGGGATACAATTTTTCATTTCAGCAAAAATATTAATCGTTTTGTCAGTTTTTTTTCCACCGAGTTCTTTTTCCAGATATTTGACATTGATAAAACCAATTGCCATGTGAATTCAGTAGGCATTGAGAATGGATTATCGAAGAGTAACAATCAGTTAACAGAAGAAACCAATCAAACATTCTTATCTTCTTAATTAATATTTCACTACGTTCATTTTATATTTAGCCAAATCAAGCTCCCAATTCTCAACTTAGTAGCTTAAATCACTTTGAAAACAGTGGGTGACCTTCCTCTTTGTTATGGTGCTTCTCCAAAACATAAAATGTTAGCTATTACAAAGCAACATCAATGCTGTGTTAAAACATTTACGGTTCTGATAATATTCGGCATTGGTCATTGATATTTCGTTAGTTGCTATTGAACGATTCAATTTATCTGAAAGCAGAACTGTACCGTTGAACGTAAAGATGGAATGTCCCTCCTAATTTGAATACTGATTCATGATTTTAATGGTGTACTTAACACTTGTCACCTGGGCTACCAGAGTTACTTGGCTTTGGAGCTTGTTTAAAGACATGTTAACAAGATTGAAAGTTTTAAGGCAGTCAGGTTGTAGGCACACCAGAATGACAGGTCAAGAGTTGAAGGGCGTTATTTACAAAGCTCCTAAATAGCAAATTATATGTTTTCAATTGTTTGCCTCCTCTAAAGACTAGCTGGAGCTCTCCCAGAAACGTTCAAAGTGCCAACCGCGTTCATACAGTCCGATAGAAAGCATGCTTGCCATTCACTTCCACCCCAGAATTCCTCTTTCCCGCAGCTCTACAACAATTTTTTAAACACTTGAAAATGCGCAGAAACATCGGCTATATAAAAGGTCTTTCTACTAGTTACTGTAACAACAAAAATTTTTGGGTCGGTATCAAAATATCAAACACATTTTCACCCAACTTTTCAATTCACAAGGCAGAATCTTCGTGGTTCACAAGGCAGAGAACAAGCGTGTCAAAACTGCCCACCACTGCACCTGACGTGCTTTGAAAGATAGAAGAAATCCGTTCTCAAAGCTCAGTCGGCCTATTTAGTGAAGTCTGTTAAGGATAAGTCGGATATTGCCAAGTACAACCAGATTTATCGGCATCTTGACTGGAAAGATTGGTGAACCTTGCAGAAAACCGCTCACGACTCCATGATGATAGCTGCGTCCAGGGAGAACAGTTGGAATTAAATTGGCAGCCTTGGAACCATAACCGAAGTAGTCAACTATGCTCACTGTGCAAATCTCGCTGTTAATGAGTCGGTAGAGTATTTCATGGAGGAATGTCCGATGCTGGCTCAGATGGGATGCTTTGGGAGTTGGTCGCTATCAAGACAAGAGTTCTTGCAGGCTTTGAATGATCCTGATCGGTCAGCACTATGCAGATAGATCCTCAGCTCTTGACTTTATAGAAGATATTTAGTACCGGAATTTAGTTGAAATTAAGAAATTAAATTTTCACAATCAATAATAGGAAAACTTATGTTTTTAAATTAAATTGATCGGCTGAGTTACCTTCATGTTTCTTCCTCATACGTCCATATTGTGCAGCAGTAGTATCTATGATTAAACCAACTGGACCTCTGTTAATGGACCTTTAATGGTCAAAGCGTAATATGCAGTCCTGTTTTATTCTGGTCTTATACGTTGATTTTTAGAGAAATGTTATGATCATGTACAAGCTATGAACGGTTATTAATCATTCATTCAAGATTTTGATTAAATTGCCATTGCTTTTACATAAACGCCAAGACCCAACTTTCCATTCATTTAGTAAGAAATAACCCAAGTTGCCTCACATAAGCTCCTCATTGATTCAGTACAACGGTTAAAGCCTTAACGATAGAGTGTAAGAGAACATATTTGAACCGAAAGAACATATTTTTGGGAAATATGTATTGTGGCGTTAGTTCAAACAGGTTTCGACATCGACGCTAAACCAGTGTTCCTCCCATCTCAATAATACATGGCAGTTTTAATTTCCAAGACATCTGTCAGATAACAACTGTCTTCGCTACCGATAATGGTCGTTAGCCCACGAAGCTGGGAAGCCCAATTCAAATCAGGCGTATTGCAGCTCTTCATGTCCAGCTTCATCAACTCTTTTAGACACATTCCTGGAAGACGGTCTGCACCCATTGCCATAATTCTGATCCAGTAGTTCAGCATTCTTTTAAATGTGTTCACCTTCAACATTAATCTGCCAGTCTCCAGTCTCAGGTAGTGTCCGGCGTCGAATAGGGCAGATGGAGAAGACGCTTCAGAAAACCACTCTGAACAACTTCCAGGTCTTTGAGATACCGTCCTCCCCACCTCGATGCCATAAAACAGTGAGGATTTGACATGTGATTGGAACAGATTCAACTTCGAATGCCAGCTCGACATGAGTGGCAACTGCAGTGTGAACCAAAATTCTTCACTTACGACCTCAGTTAGTCAGTTCGGGTTCGGATCGGTGAACATCTGAAAGTAGAAATGTGATTTTTCGCCTAATTCTTCCACTCCACCCAAAAGTCGGTTCCTACATATCCCAGTTGGTGGAACTCATAAATAGGTATTTAAGTATTCAATGTTTATAAATCATCAAGAAAAGGTGCACGTGAGAAGGTTAATTAATATTCAAAAAAGAAGTTAAGCGCATTAAGCGTCTGTATTCTTAATAAGGAAGGGAATCCCACCTGGCGCCTGAGGAAAAAGGTAGCTGGAAGGCGGTCGTGTTAAGGTTAAGGTTTTGTTATTCTGCAATACCCTACCACCGAAGCCTACCAGGGCGCCACCTTGTTTTCTTTTGTTAATTAACCACGCGAGGGCAACTCCACGTTAAAATAAACCTCTAGTCCCCCTCTTCCGTGAGTCTACTTCTCCCTTCCCGTGAGCCCCCATCGCCTTTCTCTTCCCGGTAATTAAAAGACAACAATATCCCTCTATAATCCTTGTCCAATTACGCCTTATCCCCGCCAGGAGCGCCACCAGCCGTTTCCATCCTGGGCGGCATCTTGTAGGGGGTTGAATATAACGTGCTCAAGTTATTCTTGAAGCATAATCTAGCATTTTATATTCTGCAAAGGTTGATTGGGTGTATCTACCTTCGTGGCTTACTGCAGCAGTCGTGACCTTCTTTTGTAAAGATGCCGAAAGATGGTTTGTGTGACACCTTTTCATAATTTACTAAGGTCCATACCCAATAGGTGTTTATGGTGATGAGGATTGTTTGATGGTGGTGGGGTGGGGTATGTGGGATCCACATTTTTTCATAATAATTTAAGAGTTTGTGTCCTTGATGCAACACGAATAACGTTTCCTCATCCTGCTGACGGGAACATCAACTGAATAAGTACTATTTCCGTTACAAATTCAGAGCCAATAGAAACTTCTTAAGACGTCACAGTGATTCAGATTCCAAATTCACCAGCACAAAACACAAAATTTCGACTTTGTTAAAAACAGAGTTCCACTTGATGAAATATTCCAATGACCCCCTAAAAAAAGGAACAATGAACAATGCGGCTGAAATAGTAGAAATGTGCTCCAGGACAAACGTGTTCGTGCGATATTTACCTTGAGCTTGCAATGGTAGATTAACATTTCTCCGACAACTTTCTTAGTCACCTTCTAAATCCTGACGAGTACGGATGATCCCAAAAGTTGAACATATAAGTTATGTACCGATTGATAGAGATCATTTTAACCTCGTTTATGAGCTCTTAACCTTGTAAAATGGGATTTGGTTACCGTGTTCCTACTGTAAAAGTTGTATGAATCTCATCGTGTCCATAGATGCGATGTAGTTAGAACTATAATTTGATGAAATTTTCAATTAATCAGTTAAATTGAGGCCATGTGGTCAATTAGCTGAAAGGACTAGTCTATGAGCTTTTTCTGATTGTTGGAGCAATCTATCATTAGCCGTGTTTGGTAACTTCCTTAAAACTTTCACTCCGAAATCCTTTACACATTGAAAACCATCCTACACCCCGACATATGAAAGAAAACGTTCTTTTGACAACCACATTCTTTTTCGGCATTGAGAAGATGGGCAAAATTCTAAAAGATCTGTAGCCACTCCTCTCGGCTAATCCAACTACAAAAAAAGGTTTTCCCAGGTGCCGCCGATTTCCTATCGACAGGCCTCGTCGAACGGAGACATTTTGTCTCATAGACGATCGGATAGAGCAGTACCACCTCCAAGAGGTTTACAACCTTGTGATAAGAGAAGATGTAGAGTTTGCCCCATAGTTGTTGAGGACGAACTGTTCCCATCGGCCAACTACCCTAACTTGTACAAATGTTGAGGATCGGCTGGATGCCAAACATCAATGCGTGTGTGCGAGTTGATGCGTCCAAAATGTCCTGCATTTTACGTTGGCAGAGCTGAGACAGCACTCAATCTGAGAATGAACAACCATAGAGCATCAGTTGTTGGAGGGACGCTGATTCGCCTCTGAGCCGTCATGCAACAGTGCTTCGCGAAACATTCGGTGGGTGTTTTGGCTTACAAATTGTGGAAAAAACGCTGCAGATTCTTTCACTGGGGTTTATTATTCAACTTTATTCATTTGGCTTGCATTCATGATTTGAATTTCCACTAAGCTTTGGAGTGCGCGTGTTTCACAGGTGATAGTGCGATTATCGAATTTCAGGAGATATGCATAGATCACGTAAATCGGTTCTCAACCAAAATTTCAGGAGGCACACAAATGTGATCAACTGATCAATCCAAATAGGTATTTTGGTTGAGAACAGATTTACGTGTTCTATGCATATCTCCTGAAATTCAATAATCGCTCAAATTCAAAAACGCTGAAATTCAATATGCATAGAGCACGTAAATCTGTCTCAACCAAAATACCTATTTGGATATCAGTTGATCATATTTGTGTGCCTCCTGAAATTCAATAATCGCTCTATCACCTGTGAAACACTCACACTCCAAAGCTTAGTAGAAATTCAAATCATGAACGCAAACCAATTGAATAATAAACCCCCGGAAAGAATTTGCAGCGTTTCATGCATATCAGAATGCTTCAACCTGTGTATCGGCTACAAAGCCTCTTAGGAGTTCACTCCAGTATTCACATTACGACATCACTAGGTTACTGCTATCAAAACAAAAACAATAATAAACTAAAATAACGCAAATGTTGGCACCATAAATCGGGAATGGTTTGAGCTACGGACCTGGGGAAGGGCTCACTCGATTCCTCATGGAAAGTTCTTAAAAAAAAAGTCCAAATTTAGGCCGCTTTGACTTTTTTGAGGTTTTTAGGGATTTTACAAAACATTGTCAACCCTTAAAGGGCACTTTAAATTAAGTGAGTTGGGGCGTTGCCGGACCAATATTGATTTTTCCTGAAAATTTCAGATTTGGATTCTACACCCTTTGAAACGTAAACCATGAAATTTTCATGGGGGTTAAAATTTTGTTTTTCAAGAGCGATTACAATGGTTTATAATTGAATAATAAAGTTAAACGCATTCAGAGAAAGCGCATAGTGTTGGGTGCGTACGATCTGCCAGGCCTAAATATTAGACATTAACTACGTAACCACACTTCTCCATGACAAAGCAATCTCTGCTCATCAATGTCCAAATTTTCCCATTACAATTATTTCTCTCGTATTTAGAAAAAACCTGAAAGATAAAAATATAAACATTAGTGTTGTTGACTAAAAGTTTGTTCATCTAAGTATAACCTATATCAATTTACACATCAATTACCACGAAAATCATTGACTATTGGAAGATTCGGAGACGAATGGTTGATGTTAAACGCAGTAAAATAAATTTAGACATTATCAATAAAATTTAAAAAATCAATATCCTGATGTTGTGAATGACAACAATGAAAACGGGAATGACTTCTTTGGGGTAGCGCAAAAACCCGATAGCCTCTATTTCTCATAGAATCGGTTGGTACCAACGTTGAACAGCGAAATGTACAGATATGGGGTAAAAATCTCATATGTATCTAAACACCATCTTGTTCTTGTCTTCAGTTGGAAAGTGTGTGTACAAATGTATGTCATCAACCGTAACATAAAAACTTATAATAACTCTACATAGTTTCAATAAGTGAGTAACAAAGTTTTCAAATACGAATTATCATTCCACTGCGTTCCTTCTTGTTTCAGACTCTGTTTTCACAGCCGTACTGTCAATAAAATAACCTCATTAATAACATACCACATCAAGAAGATTCGAAAAAAAAGGAAAGACAAACACCGCTCTTTTGACGGGGAGGAAAAATTTTAATGAGGGGGCGTCCTTAGAAAATCCAGTAATTAAGCGAGAGATGGCACTCGCTATTCAAAGTCTACTAGTGGGGCAGTTCGCGTTTTCTTTTCAAGAGATCTCGGAAACGAGCTGAACTTGTGAGGGGATTAAGACTCCGGCGCAGAAGATGAACTTATTCCCTGAGGTGAAAGAAGGAAAACCGGAGAGTCTGTTTTTACTTTCACAGCGTCCAGAAGGACTAAGGAGATGCCATGTGATCGTATTTTTTTTGGTTTACTATTTCCAATAACAAACCGTTGTTGTCTACCAAGAGTCAACCTACGTTCAAAATTGTTCTTTTACATTTGAAGATGCGCAAATTCCAAAATCAAATAAAAAATCGGCTCGTTCGTCATAAGTTTTCGCCGTTCGGAGAGTTTGGAAGTATTTTATCCTACTCTTTATAAATCGATTTAAATTATTTTGGCGAGTGCTGAGTACATAGTCTGGTATATGGATCGTTTGTCTTTGTAGAGCTCTGTGGGAAGATTCCAATTTGACCACCTAAAGGCATTTTTGACAATAAATGTTGAAATATCAAGATTATGGATATAACTGACTTGGTGGTAGATGTCAAAGTAACAGGATTAGGGTTATGACTGATTTGGCAGTAGGGGCTAAATTAACAGGATTAAGGGGATTTACGTGTCTTGGCGATACATGTGAAAGTAACTGGTTTAAGTTTATAACGGACTAGGCAATAGGTGTCGAAGTATCAACTTTAGGGTTATGACTGACTGAGCTGTTGGTGTTGAATTAACTGGATTGATTATTACGGACCTTTCTCCGAAACTATTGGACCAAAGTTTATGAAAATTTCTTCTAAAGTACTACATTAAAGTTAACGTTAGAGAACCGGAAAAGTACTTAAAAAAAAAAGTTAACTTTATTCAAACACAAGTATAACGGTTACACCTTTCGTACTTTCGACGCTCATGTGCGTTGGTTCTCTCGTAGAGGTTCTTTCTTCCGTCCGTTTCCTGATGATTTTGGGGACAATTTTTCGGGAAAAACGTCCGATCCGACTGCGCCAGTTAAGGAAAGAGAACCGGAAAAGTACTTTTAAAAAAGGAAAAGTTCAATCAACATCCCTCTTCCTGGTTCCCTTCTCGCCGACTAACTATCTCTACAACAGGCCTTTAAGAAGTTAACTTTATTCAAAGAATAACGGTAACAACTAAGGAACTTAAGAGCGACTAGTTCAGATGGGAGCTTGAGACGAACTGGCTTGCGAGGCGAACATCGGAGGGGACCTCTGGTGGGAGCCAGGAGTGGGAAATGTTGAGTATGCATAAAATGTGGTGAATAGCGTCAGCATAATATGCGTACGTAACTTTAATTCAAGATGATGTGCCTGTGATGTCGGCATCTTGATCAATCAACTCTAAGGGTTAATATTTAAGGTTAGGAATATTGGAAAAACGACATTTCAAAAACTTTCAATGTAGAAGAGTAGCTTCTTGTTTGATTCTGATCGAAAGTTGTTCATTTAATCAAATGAGACATTCCGGTTGCTGCACTATCACCTGTTCGCTCACCAACCGCAGGGTTGTCTTTAACATGTTTAGTGGAGATCACGCCCCCAGCGCGTCATTGTTGTCATTCCCAAGGGGCGGATCAAGCGTATAGGGAGTGATCTGGTTTCTCGTACTCAATACCGAATTTTTCGCTTTCCCCCAGAATTTTACCTACGTTTCTACCGATAAGTAGAGAACGCTGTTGTTTTCACTTTTCGGAGATGGAAATTCTCTTGTCACCAAATTCAACATTTCCTCTCGCTTTTTTCGTTTTAGATCATTCGAAAAAACTTTATTTTTGAACCTGTCTGTCTGTCTGTCTATGTGTGTTAAGTCTGTCGGCTTATGAGCAGATCCTTATTGCAACCCTAATTTTTACAGTTTTCATCAGATTTTGACCAAATGTTCAGGAAATTTCGGTTAGCCTACATATAAATGGTCTCTTACTATGTTATTGCTCAGAAATTTATTCTGCATGCGCAAACAAAGATTCCACGAAGCATAATTTTTTCAAATTCTTAAGGTCCGATTGTGTTCAAATTTCGTGCTTTTGATCTTCAAGCGGTTATTTCTGTCATACTAAGCGTCTTGTATAGCATGTCTTCGGCGGAATGACTTCTTTTTCATTTCATATTCAATGAAATTGTGAGATGGTTTAGAACAGTTTGGCTTGTATCTGGTTAGGAGTATTGTGCCTATGCGCTGTTCTTATCTCGTCCTACCATTTCTGGATCTATTGAGTTATATCACTCTTGCAAAACCCTAGATTGTGTTGGACTCTATCCCTGGAGTCTCCTTCTCTCGTGCTTGACCCGGTACCCAGTGCACCGTTGGTTCGTCGCCCTGGGCTGCAGCATGGAAGGGGCTAAGAACATTCCAGATCAGCGTTGAGGCTATTCATCGGACGGAAATTGCCTTAAGTGCTGCCTAGCTGTCTGGCCCTTTGAAGATCCATCGATCTTTGAGTTGTTCCCTCACAGTCTCTTGTACACACAATTCAATTGCATGGGTTTCTATTTGACAAATGGAGGCAACATGCCCAAAAAGCTTGGATATGTCAAGATTAGGGCTCTTTATCCCAAATCCTGCAGCACTATTCATCATAGACCATTTCCTATCCTTGGTACTAGGATAGGAAATCCTAGCGAACCTGACTCGAATAGAGGTAGGGGATGCAGTTGCTTTTGTGTCCATCGCCCCTGCTATGTTTTGGGCGAACTTTGGAGTTCTTTTAGCTCCACTAGATTAGAGGTTTTTTCCACCACACAAGAGATACATGTGTGGCGAGGTCTGATAGTCTTGTAGGCCTATCATCTTGAGGGAAAGCCCACATGTTCTGCTTTGCATTCTCTGGCAGGACCAAAGTTCTCTTGTACCTCTCAAAACTCAGTACACCAAATGCTTAATTCAGTTGAGTTAAGAAAAAACCTTGAAATGAGCTGAAATACTACTCATATATAGAGAGCTATACAGTTAAATATGATGCTACTCGTATAGAATGGGCAACAAATATGTACCTTAAACAAGCTGTTCGTGCCGTTCTCTTCTTCATTAAGCATTTCGTCGTCCTTTTATTTATTAATTTTTCATGGGAAAGCAGCATGGTGTACCTATTGAAAAATAGTTATTGATTTGAAAGGCTTTTTTCTTCAAGATCCCGCTCCTACAGGAAGTTTTGGAGTGTTTTTAGAATATGGTTCAATATTAAAGCAAATTAATAAATACGTTGTATCAGGTGTATGAATACGTAATGAATTTGCTAACAGAAAACAGGAAAAGTTCTTTACCGCACACATAAATCACAAGAAACTCATATTCGACGCGTCACCACTGAGCTATCAAAGCGTAAGACAGAATATACATATTCTCTTCGAAGTTTAAAGGCACTTATTTCACAGGCATTCCATGTCCGAGACTGTGATGAAGTTGTTCTCGCATATAATTATGATATCAAAGCCGAAAACAGCCCCTTGATGTCGGGGAAACTTTGCTATTGTCGTGTCGTTAGGCGCGGAGGAAATGGCTGAGTGACAAGGTTACCAAGATAATGTCAAAGACACTGGGGGGGTCCATTAGGGTTACATCATTTCCTCGTTGGAGGGCGGTGGTTTGTTTTGACAGCCACTTCAACAGGTGAGGGTTAAATCTCTTAGTCCGCATCTTAAGAGCTGTGGGAGATGTTTGTGTTATCGGAGGATGCAGGATATCGTTTTTCAACTAAGGTGTCACCAAGAGGAATCTTGTTGTTCGACACAAGAGATGAGCAATACATCGATTATTTTTCGTATCGGTGTTACAATTCGCTGAATTTATCAATATTTATACCCCGATATGGGTGGGATTTACGAGACTTAATCATTTATTACACTGGAAAACGAACGAAGGTATCGTTTGGTTCTGAGCAGATAAGGTTTGGTATTGAGGATTTTCAGTGTGTTGGACGCTAATTTGAAACCCATTTTTCGTTGACAGGTCCAGTTTTTCTATATAGAGCTCGTATATCTAATTTGTAGCTACGATAAAGTGTTGAAAATAGCACTTCAAAAGTCCCAATCAGTTTTCACTTTCAAGCACTCTTTCAGATATTTATGTAAAACATACTATTTTACGTTTCATGAGGTGCAGACTGTAAATTTGAAACCTGATTTTAGGTGTATTCTTTCATTCATCAGAAAACAGCGTTAAAATTCCTAAAATAACCCGAAAAACACTGTTTTATACATTTGTGAACGGCATTTCTGGAGGAAAAAACCGTCAGATACAAACAATCACCTTCCAAAATCTGATTCAATATGAAAAACCCAGTGATAATTGATCTCTTTCATTAGTCAAATCCCAAAAAAGTGCAGGTTATATCTGCTTCATCCAACAGGTAAGTTTAATTTGTTCATTAGGGAAAGGAATACAAACCACAAACGTTGGTTATTGGGACAAAATGTTGGTTTACTGCAATCAATCAAATAATAATAATTTTCATTCAGCATAATATTGATCAATACAATTGATGGATTTGTGAAGAGTAACTAGTAGGAGGTATCTACAATGTACATTTATATATTGAAAAGCAATGGAATCTCTGAGAAAGAACTTCGAGCATGTATATATTTACAGTCTGGTGTAGGTACTTAACTAACAAAAGAGTGACACTTTTTTGAGATTTGACAAATGAAAAGAGCTACAAGATTTTTCATGCTGAATCCGATTTAGGAATCCGATGTTTTCTATTTGACTGTGTGTTAGATCATTCTGAACAACTTTGGTATTGTGAAGGTCTGTCGTGTGTACGGAGATTCGAGTAACCGATTTTAATGACATTTACAGAGAAAGTGCATGTTCGCCTGTAGGTGGTCTTCTTGCTCAGGAATCGATACACCAGTCTGCGTATTCATGGAAGAGAATTCGTCATAAGAAATCTTCTCAAAATGGAATAAAGTGGGTTTTCCTGACATAATTTGGCGTTGGACAGTGAATTGTATGTTGAAAGGTAGTGAGTTCAGTTGGTTGTCATTTGTCCTAGTGGTAGTTTCAAGGTAACTTCAATCTACTCCTGAATGGAGTTTTTCTCATCCCAAGATATAGAAAACACTGTACATGGTGAGGTATGCTGACACTAGGGGTTACCAAGAGTTATATAACTCAACAGGAAGGACAAGACTCGAACAATATATTACAATCTCAAAGAAACGCGCACACTCCCTATTGTCACTGAGACGTACAGACCTTCGCAAACTTGTGGACACTGTCCTCACTGGACCTCACTGGACACTGTCCTCTAAGGTACCACCTTAACGAAATGGGTAAGGCCAGGTCAATAGAATGCCGGCTCTGTTGCGAAGAAGCGGTGACAGCGGAGACAGACACGTACTCTGAAACTGTCCTGCTGTTGCATCGATAAGATTCCGGCATTTCGGAAAGGGTGCCCTAACACCCGCCGGTGTTACGGAATGGGTATCCTCCCATTTCATATGGGGAATATACTGACGTAGGATATTGGAAATGTCGAAATCTTGAAATATTGAAAAACTAAAAGCCTAATATTTCTACACGCTATAGAATTAGTCTGACAGAAAAACACGGAGTTTTTAGAAAAAACGTAGTAAATTTCCAAAACAATTATGAGAGCCACAAAGTTAAATCGATTTTGACAGTTGAGTCAACATCAGCAACAGAACAATAAGTGAATGTACATTCGAGAAAACAGTGGTTATATGTATAGTGAAAAGTTAAATGGAGCTCCCATTGGTCAAGAGATGTGGGGAACATCCAATCACGGTTCTGTGAAAGTAAAAGGTGAGACAATTCTATTGGTCAGGGAGGTGAACGGAAGGTCGGACAATGTTGCGGAAAATCAGTTAAAGGTAATACAACAAACCTAAGGAAAATTGAAAGAAATAGAAAAAAGAAAAGGTAAAGCTATTTTAGAAATTAACCTATCGATGAGGGAATGTACCTAGGAATATCGTCATTCAAACATTTACCAGCTCTATCGCTTTTCATTATTTCCAAATTTTCTACTACATTTAGAACACTTTCTTTTGGACAAAAGTGAATTAATTCTACAAAACCGTTTTTTTCTTTAAATCAAAACTGAAATTGTGATGGGATCCTAATAATTATTGATGATTGGCAAATGTGATTCTGCCTTGTTATCCCTAAAACCGTCTTGATTTTCTTTTCTGTACCAAAATTTTCTATCTGTCTCCCCACAATATTCAATTTGAGTTATTGTTCTGCTACTGTGATGACCTAAACGTCGAAATTGATTTAACGTTATTACTCTTTTAAATTGTTGTGGAAATAGACTAAGTTTCTTCAACAAACTTAGGTTTTTTCTTGACATGGCTTTCCACAGTTTGGTCGTCAATGATTTAGTGCTTACATACCCGCACTGCATGTCGACTAACCTTTTGAAGGGTTTTGGTGTACGTTAAAACATGGCCCGCTGTTTTAAGAAAACATGTTTTGCGTATTGCAATAAATTCTCTCTCTTCAAAGCGTATATGATTGAAATGAATCACCATATCGAGAATGTTATTAAATTTTTTCGGAACGTATTTGTGAATTGTGTAACTTTTTATTAAGACTCTGAATGTGGACTGCTTTTGACGCCATTATCCGCTTCTTAAAAGAACAAATTTTACTCGAGTTTATTTGAATAAAACATTTTTATGAATTTCGAATGCGCCTTGACGCACACCGTTTTTCAAATCCTTTGAGTGAAAACGGACATTATGATGTGTATAATGAATTTTCTTTTTCCGACGACGTATAAAAGTGCTCGGAGGGGAGTTGGATAGCAAGGAGCTTAATCCATCTCAAGCAGCGCATCAGATCAAAAACCCGGCTATAAAAAAGAAACGGATGGGAGGGCTTCCTGCAAAAAGCAATATATGCCCTTGATAAAGGGAGGTGGGGAAATATCAAAGGCAGCTCGAAGTTGTACGGGCCCGGTAATTCAGTTTTGGAGTTCAAAAGGTAGAAAACAGATAATTATTTTGCAGGAAGCGAGGAGGGACGGCGAGGAGAGGCCTTCAGAGACTGACTTTTTGCCGGCGTGCAAATTCTATTCTTGAATTACGTCAGTAGAAAGGGAGAATCCTGTTCGATCTTCACATCTTTTCTGTACTCAACTAAAAAGAACCAGTGGAGCAGAATGATCGTGTGAGCGAATTTTCGTTAATTATCTTGTTAACGTTGAATTGTTTAAGAATTTGAGCGCTTCAGTACAAAGGAATAGTTAACAATCAATTTTACGGCAAACAACCTATAATGAATGTAATCAGTCATCATCTATCAATCATC
Organism: Creontiades dilutus; assembly: GCA_031894815.1. Classification (NCBI taxonomy): domain Eukaryota; kingdom Metazoa; phylum Arthropoda; class Insecta; order Hemiptera; family Miridae; genus Creontiades; species Creontiades dilutus. The sequence goes on along the minus strand of JAVIWC010000996.1, from coordinate 4,106 downwards.
AATAATCAATCCGAAAATTGTTACAATGAAGTCTGATAGATATTTCAAAAGTACTATCACACTGGTAAATCAAAAAATTGTAAAATAATAATGATGACCTGTAACAATTACAAATGGAACAAATTAACTTCTCTGATATACATGATAAATGAAATTAATGTTAATTAATGAACACCAACAAGCTTACCATCAATGCTACGAAATCGGTTTTCATGGACATAGCAAGAAAAACAGACCCACAATCAACATCGAGTGACCCTTTGACATTACATAGCTGCCATGATTCACCGTGTGACTGTTCAAAAATCGAAAAAGTGAATAGCTTAGCTTATTTAGGAGTGTCTTTCGATTCTCTAATGGAATGGACCCACCACATTCAAAATTTGTGTCAAGAAGCTAAGGAAGTGTGCCTATACCCTCTATACAATAAAATTTCTATCAGATCAATATTTATCAGGCGCTGTATGAGTCAATCTTACAGTATGCGATTGTAATATGGGGGAGTACTTTCAAGTACCCAATTGACAAAATGTTAAAGATCCAAAAAATGACCCTAAGGGTATTATTCAATAAGCCCAGGCGCCACCCAGTGATACATTATTTCATGATTTGAATCTGTTAACCGTCCACCAATTGTACACATTAAATATGCTAAAACTAATCCGTAAACACAAAAATATATATTTTGCTGATGTGAGACAGCGGCAATCAAAATCATACGGGCTCAAGTTGCCGAGAATAAAAAATGCATTTGATCAAATGACGACAAAATACAGAGGCATTCAAATAGTTAACAAAGATTTTGAAAAAAAATTAGAAATCTAATGAAGATAAACAGTCAGCATCTATTCAAAAAATAAACCTATAAACTAATAAGGGATAACCCGTATTAGTACTTTATGAACTAAAATTAATGAATAAATAAAATTAGCAAATGTTATATAAATGGGGCCAAACTAAGGTTTGACCTACATCATTTTATGGAATTGAAATCTAAATTTAACAATTAATGTGGTGTAAATATAAGTTATAGGTACGTACTTTATAAAAATTAGATGTGAGAACCAACTCCGGGTCGGGCCACAGTGTTACACTATCCAGCTCGGTCATCAGTTATTATTCAAATGAAGAATGTAACATGTAAAATGATGTAAATAAACTATCTATCTAATGTACATTATGTCTTGCTTTTCGACGAAATCGAAGTACGTTTTTGATAGTGTGGCAGTCAGTGGCGTATATATGTAATATTTTCGGAGGGGGCCGAAGAAAGGGGGGGTCTGGGGGTTATTCCTTACCCCACCCCACCATTCATAGGGGGTCGTCCGGAAAGTTTTTCAAATCAGGTGTCGAAAATCACATGTTCAACTATTGAAGCACTAAATAAAACTGATGGAAAAGTGGCATACCTAGTTTAGGCCTAAATAATATTAAGTTAATAACTTGGAAGGATGTAAAAATACATGATTGATACAAAGGTTCCTTTTTATTAACATTATTTTGGACCGAAAAAAACAATATTAATTTATATTTTCCAAATTTCGGAGGGTTCCCGGGTCCCCTCGGCCCCCCCTTATATACCCCCCTGGTGGTAGTTGAAAGTATACAAAATTGTATGACAGTAGACAGACTAGCAACATTCACTAAGCTCAGGAAGCAAGCAGGTTGCTGACAGGAGTACAGGCGCATCTGCACCCCCTGGCCGAAATGAAAAAGATACCTGATAATAATTATTATAATTATAGTAAAATTGTATCATACTGTTTCCCAACGTTTCTCCTCGACTCCTTATTGAAGAGCAGAAGAGTTTCAAACCACGTACCAAACAGAGCCAGGATGGGTGAGAGGATGGTGGAGTTGTGAGTTTGGTGAGGGGGGTTAAGGGCACAAGTCAGCCGTGCTCCAAATGGGTGGAGCTTGGACGAAGAACACAGCGTTTGATTTGATCCAGGTTCAAAGAATGAACCAACGAGAGTGCCAAGAAGTTTAAGTTGCACGCCTAGTCAACCGCTCACTCACTAAAATGCGTGCACCCGCTAGAGTCACCAAAACACACTCTTATCCTATTACCAGTTGATTGTCCCTAACTCTTGTGACTGAATTGTGTTAGCTGTAAATACAAAACAAATGAATACAGTAAGTGCTACAAAACGTGAGTTCCCTTATCTGTCGGTGGAGCGAAAAGTGATTATTTGCCCATTGCCAGTATTGACACAGCTACAACAAACCTCGAAGGCAAGCAAAAATCGTTCCACGATTGGTAAGTTCAACCGTCAGTAAAGGTAGACTGGGTCTGCGGATGTTAGGTAAGCAATAACTGTATCAGCTTTCCTGGCCTTTTCTGCTTCAGTAATAGGAATGAAGCTTGGGTTTAAGTTGGAATTGGGCTTTCACTTCTACGATGGTTCTTGCAGGGAAGAAATTAATTTCAACTGTTGCAAAACACAGTTTTCCTATGTTAGACAATTATTTCTAAATCTTCATTTTTTTCTGATAATATATTATCAGTACAAATTTATTCAATAATATTACTATATATTATATAGTGGTATTATTACTGGGCTTTATTATTCAATATTATTACTGGGGTAAATAAGTATGCTTTCACTGGGGTTTATTATTCAATTGGCTTGCGTTCATGATTTGAATCTAACTAAGCTTCGGAGTGTGCGTGTTTTACAGGTGATAGAGCGATTATTGAATTTCAGGAGATATGCATAGACCACGTAAATCGTATTCTCATCCAAAACACCTATTTGGATTGATCAGTTGATGATATTTGTGTGGTCCCTCTACATCTGTCTACCTTTGGCTACAGTTTGAAAGGACTTGATTTAAAACACATTATAGATGTTTTTATTGTGGGGGGGGTATTGAGGTTCAATAAAAAAACGCTGCAAATTCTTTCACTGGAGTTTATTATTCAATCGGCTTGCGTTCATGATTTGAATTTCTACTAAGCTTTGGAGTCTGCGTGTTTCTCAAGATAGGGCGATTATTGAATTTCAGGAGACACACAAATATGATCAACTGATCAATCCAAATAGGTATTTTGGTCGAGAACAGATTCACGTAATCCATGTATATCTCCTGAAATTCAATAATCGCCCTATCCTGTGAAACAGTGCACACTCCAAAGCTTAGACTTCAAATCATGAACGCAAGCCTATTGAATAATAAAAGTGAAAGAATTTGCAGCGTTTTTTTAAAGGTATTCACGATTTGCTGGTGAAGTTCATTAAAAGGTAACAATTTGAAAAGTAGACAAGATTGATCTCTTCTATGGTAGTTGAAATCTGTATTTTGCTGAAAAAAGAACATTTTTGTCTCACGTCCCCATCGTTTTTATCCCTTACGCCGTGTCTTAAAACGAATGCGAGCGACCAACGCGATCTGTTAGCGCGATCAAACAATACAATCCTATGGAAGTGTCTTACGTGGCAACGCGACGTCGCGGTAGTCGCTTTCGTCGCGCAATCGCTCGCGTCGCGTGGTTTGATTTTCAAATCGGTTTGAATTTTGTCGCGCAATCGCGTAGTCGCGTTATTATTTGTTTACGTTTTTGTAGGTTAACCTGCTGTTGTTGACATTCTTCATTCGTCTTTGATATTGCTTTTTTAGTCAATTATTGCCTTCGTGGCTTGCTTTAAATGTTTATCATGGAAGCGATAATATCGGAAGTGTAAAAAAGAGAAGTTTTGTGGAACAAAAAAGCAAGATATATAAAAACAGGAGGCTCGCAGACCTACCTTGGGATGCTGTAGCAAAAGAGACAAGTTTTTCAAGTAAGTTAAAACACCATTTAACCAATTATTTATTGTAAATGAATACACCGTTCAATTACCTGATAAATTCCCAGTAAAATATTGACAAAAGTTGTTCCGGAGAGAAATTACCGAGTCAGATCCACGATTGTGACTTCTTGCCTGTTGTGTTTCACTTGTCATGCCAAATGATTCGACTGATTTCATTAGTAGTAAAAATTAGGAAAAAGAAGGCATTTTTCCGAATATAAAATAAAACTGGTATAAAATTACACTGGAGGAATCTGTAAATATGGAGTATCCCGCTTCGGCGACTAACGCGATGTGTAACCTCACGTAAGA